>JAVTVY010010357.1:0-46133 GCA_036873755.1 Hanleya hanleyi | reverse complement strand
CAGCCATGAACACAAATGTTGCTCAAGATGCTTCTAATCGCAATGCAATCAGTGGGTACATATCTGACAGTAGGAGATATACAATCTGAAGCCATGAGATTGATGTTAAGCTTGTGTTCATGGAAGATTTCTGGTCCTCGCTCATGTGTCGGCATAGTGAATTTACATCATTTTATACTTTTGTCACCTGAAAATTGGAGGTCAAATATATCGTAATGTGAATTTCCACCATCAAGGGAGCTGATTTCCTCTCTCCAAAGTCAACTAGAGGCCATGGCCGCACTTGATCCCATCGGCCTGGTGTGAACTATCACTTCCACGTTGCCAACAAATTGCTGGAACACCCACTTCATAGCAGACTCTTTGAGATATAGGCAGTGCACACTTGAATATGGAATAAATTGTTTTTTACCCAATTTCAATAAGCCTTATCAAAGTGTCACTGGCCGCTGTGCATTCTGGGATTGAAGAAAGATACACAAACCGATGAGGTGGTTCCCCAAGCCTGCAGAAGCATGGGCTGATAGTGGAAGATTTTAAGAGTTGGAAAGGCCCTCCAACTGCGCGATTTTTTGTCTCAAATGAGTTTGATGCACTCGTCAAAAAAAATATATATATATAAACTTGTTACCCCTGTTTATTCGGACATAAGGAAAAAAGACCTGTTATTCTGACTGGCAAGGCTGTAAACTTGTGCCACGTTTCCTGGTCGCTGTGAATGTTCCCGCGTCCAGGCTCACAATGGGCAGTGACGGGTGGGACCCGCAAAACGCAGTCAACATACTTGATTGAATTCACTCACATTCGCAAGCGGACCCTCTGATTAATTGAGTTTTTTAAAGCTCTTTATGAAATGGGCAAATTCTGACAGGCAAATCACAGTGCATGTTGAACCTCTTCGAATATTGCGATTGTTTGGCATTTCCTATGGGTGAATTTAACGTCCTACCATGTTTTTTGGTCTTCCCTCTATACCTGTATTTATTTGCTCTGTCACAAAAAAAAACACTTTGCCGAAAAAAAATTCAGAAACAGCAGAAAACAGCACCAGTCAGCTATGTTGTCATATACAAAAGTTTGACCACGTGGCTCTGTTTTTCTTTCCCAAGACCCGGATGTGACATGCGCACTTGACACCCCGATAAGGCTTATAGGCTTGTACTTTTCCACCACAAAATACTGAATACCAAGTCTATAGCTGCAATGGTTTGGTTTCAAGAGCATTCATGCCGCTATGATATATTTTTCTATGTTGCCATGGAAACCACAAAAATCATAGAAATGTACCCAAGTTCAATAGACTTGTACTTGACAACCCAACAGTGTTGTATACGAAGTATGAAATCTCTAACTGAAATGGTTTGGCATCTAGATCGTTTGTTAACGTCATTATATGGATATTTTCCGTTAAGGAAACTACAAAAATCATTGCACTGTAACAGGGCTCGAATTGGCGGCCTGCAAATTGCAATTTGCAGGCCAAATTTGAGGTGTTGCAGGCCATGTGAAAATTCGCCTGCAAAAAAAAAAAAAAAAAAAAAAAAAATTGCAGGTCATAATTTCTGTGGCAGAAATTGTTATTATCTTCTGTTCAGTGGATATTCTGGAGATCATTTTCGTCGACAGCATGTCCAAAAGGTAGAAAACTTTTCATCTTTTTCAACACAAAATACATCGTCGTGGTCGAGTTCAGATCGATGGCAAAAGTAAATATGTTCAGGGGAGTCTACTCGCGCATTACTTGGAAATAGAGAACTGTTGTCTCCCTTTACTGTCCTTACGCATGCGTGCGCCGCTGTTCTAGGAATCCTATTTCCGTTCGTTTGTTGCTGAGAGACTGGCCAAAATGAACTGACAGATTAATTTGCCGGGCTGCCAAATAATGAAATAAATTGTGTGATGGCAAAAGTATCAACTGTACGATCGTGGGGGTTTAACGACTGGCTCAACATTACGAAAAAGGAGAAAAAAACCGGACATGATATTGTGACAGAAATGAACTGCTCGCTGTGTTCGAAGTACGAACGGCAAATTCAAACGGTGAGAAATTTTCAACAAGCTTGGATTAGCGGCACTCGTAATTTCGAAAATCTTATTAAAAAAATGCAGGTCAAATTTTGCAATTGCAGGTCATCTTGGATTTGACCTGCAAATTTTTTGGAAGGGGTTTTTTTTTTTGCAGGTCATCTCTCATGCTCTAAAGTGAGCCCTGTGTAAACAATTTCATTTGGCTTGTGCTTAAAAAATTCCACCTGAAAATGCTGTTTATCAAGCTTGAAGTTTCTAGCTACAATGGCTTGGTTCAAGAGCTGTACTACCACTAAAAGGATATTTTCCATTATGCTGTGATAGAAACCATAAAAATCACTGAAATGTACACAACTTCATTAGGCTTGTGCTTTTCCACCCGAAAATGCTGTATATCAAGCTTGAAGTTTCTATATGCAGTGGCTTGGTTCGAGAGCTTTAACATCATTATAAGAATATTTTCCATTATGTTGCCATGGAAACAAAAATCACCGAAATTTACCCATCTTCAATAGGCTTTTGCTTTTCCACCCAATAATGCTGCACAGAAAATTTGAAGTCTCGGGGCTGCAACGATTCGGTTTCTAAAGCGTTAACGTCATTATATGGATATTTTCCGTTTTGTTTTCATAGAAACCACAAAAATCATTGAAATGATCACAATTTCAATAGGCTTGTGCTTTCCCACCCAAAAATACTGTATCCCAAATTTACAGTCTCTAACTGCAACGGTTCGGCTTCTAGATCGTTAACCTTCTTTTATGGATATTTCTGTTATGTTGCCATGGAATCCACTAATAATATTGAAATGTACCCATTTTCAATCGGCTTCTGCTTTACCACCCAGCAATGCTGCATACCATATTTGAAGTCTCCGACTTCTAGAGCATTAACGTCATCATCTAGCCAGCCAGCCGGAAAAAACATGACAACATGATCCCATCCAGCATATGCCGATGGGATAAAAAGGAGACCAGAAAATAGAGTGGTAAAACCCTTCAAATATGGTCCTCGACAAACCTCCTCCAGTAATCATTTTACCTTGTGGTAAGACTTGTAAAATATTGACTAGTTGATGTAGATCAGGTGGATACATCTTGGACAACGGGGGGACTCTCTGGAATTACAATATCATGATAAGTATCAAACATATGGTACATCAGGTCAAGATTGTATCATCACAGTGATGTGATAGCAGGCAAAACAGTCAGTATGTGTGGATTCACCTGAAGGGTCCTAATGTTCTAAGTATAAAGTTAGTCACCGAATGAATTATTATGGATAACAACTTGTTTATAAGCAGGTGACGTTCCACTGTAGTCATTTGGTTTGAAAACGCTATTTGTAACTACAGCAGAACGTTACCAGCTAATAATCAAAGAAGGTATTATCAATAATAACTTGTTTGGTTACTAGTTTCCAACTTTTCTAAAATGCCTCTCAAAGAAAATAAAGTTAGTCACTTAAAGTGTTCAGTGGTCACACAAATCATTCACCACATATACCACAAAATTTCCAGTATATAATAATCACTCCACAAACCTGATAAAGTAGGACAACTGGCTTAACATTTATTGAAATTGGAGGACTGACATACAAGAAAGGAGAGCTCATCTCCATATCACATAATTGAGTAAAAAACTCAATTCTTGAAATTACAGTGAAGCCCATGAGGGCTGTTCCATAAAAAAGTACATTGGGGGGGGGATATTACTGAATATTTTATGTAATATAATTGATATGTAACCAACAATCCATCAGGCAACCACCCATGTAATTATGTAACTCTTTCACCCCACGACCCATACGTAAATATGTGAAGTGCCTTCTGTCCCCCCCCCCCCCCCCCCCATGTGCTTTTTTCTGGAACAGCCCTGAATGCAGACACCTGGGTGAACTGACCAACCTCCAAATACCAGCAATATCCATGGTCCCAATACTAAATTTAAAGTATTTCGAACCCTGATAAAACAGAACCATGTTATCATTGACACTTTAATATGACCACAAGCATGGTCAGCTTTCACAGGTTTCACGGTTAAAAAAAACTTATTTCACCATGAAGAAAATTTATTTTACCAAATGTTAAGTCCATACCTCCAGTTTACCAGAGTTATCTCTAAGTTGTTGTCTCGCAGTGTTGTGGAAATTCCCAATAAATTCCACAATGGGCCATGATGCATCTGTGTATGTTAGAATCTTGTGTAACATTTGCATCACTGCCTTGTAAAGTCTGGGGAATTCGGAACACGCTCGAATCTGAAATGCAGGACATTGAGAGTTACCTTTTCAGAAGCCCAGCATTTAACCTTCAGTTATTGTACAAATATGGATTTAAAGTGACATGAAAAAGTGTCAAACCAGGATTGTATGGACTTCTATTTCAATGTATAATGATTGCAACAGGAATTCTGCATCATTCATGGAAGTCCAAATTTATGAACCAAAAACCCCAAAATGAGGTGTTTTCTAATAAACTAAAATTAAGTTTTAATGATTCTTTTTGGCATTTTTGCAACTGAAATAGAGTTAACTTCTTTACAAACCATAACACATTCAACATTAAAGACCTAGTAGATCTCTTTGAGGTCAATTAACATTATATGAAATGATGGACAATCTGTGAACATTGGTGGCTGTAAGCTGTAGTAGGTCCACTTTCTTTTCTTTTTTGGTGATGATCCAATTTTTGCAATGACATCTGGAACAGCTCTTACCAAATGACACTCATGAAGTACTGCTGGTACATCCTGCAACAAGCTGTGGTGTGAGAGAGAGGTTTTCACTAAGTGAAGTACAGCCTGTTCTAAACTTGGTACATGATTTAACCAGAGTAGGATTTGAGCTCTGTATGATAGACTTGGACCACCACCTGGAATCATGGAAATGATAATAGCATATAAAGCATACAGCAAAATATCATGTACCGGTATGTGCAATTTCAATTTCTTCTTCTGAGAAAAATCAAACTGATTGTAACATAATATTCCATACTAAAAACTACTTTTATTTTATTTATTTTGAAGAGGTGAGGAGGAAGATTTGGTTTAATGTCACACTCAAGGAATTTCACTCATATGGTGACGGCAGTTTTAATGGAAGAGGAAGCCACAGGGCCCGAAGAGAATCATCTCCCATCAGCAAGTAACTGGCGAACTTTCACACATGCACCAGTGGGGTTCGAACCCATGCCGGTTAAGCGGTGTGAGGCTAGTGGTCACCAGCGAAGCGCCTTAGACCACTCGGTCACCGAGGGCCCCGGTTCAACAAAGAGTAAATATATATATATTACACAATCAAATGGATTTAGAATTCAGGATTTCCTTCTGATTTGGCCTTAATTGTCCAAGGAGGGTGACTGTAGTAAATATGATTATTGATATCCTATTCACTGGATCTCACACCCATGCTAGGTATTGACACCCACACTAGGTATTCATCTGACACCCACATTACGTATTCATCCAACACCCACATTACGTATTCATCTGACACTCACACTGGGTATTTTATCTGACACCCACACTGGGTATTTATCCGACACCCACACTGAGTATTTTATCTGACACCCACACGGGGTATTTTATCTGACACCCATACTAGGTATTAATCTGACACCCACAGTGGGTATTCATCGGACACCCACATTATGTATTCATTTGACAGCCACACTGAGTATTCATCTGACACCCATGCTAGATATTCATCGGACACCCACACTGGGTATTCATCTGACACCCACACTGAGTATTCATCTGACACCCATACTGAGTATTCATCTGACACCCATGCTAGGTATTCATCTGACACCCATACTGGGTATTCATCTGACACCCACACTGAGTATTCATCTGACACCCATACTGAGTATTCATCTGACATCCATGCTAGGTATTCATCTGACACCCACACTGGGTATTCATCTGACACCCACATCACATATTCATTTGACAGCCACACTAGGTATTCATTAATCTAGGTAAACCAAGATGGTAAATCAGGGGAATACCATCTAGAAGTATCGCTATGAAAACTTCATGCGAAGTGTTCGCCGATATTCTACGAGATCTCATAATAAGCCAATCACGCCAACTTCTGCCGTTTCTCTTTAGTTCATGGAGATTAACATCTTCGCATGGCACAATCTTCTGATTTTCCTACCCCCTAACAAAGCCAGACTTTTCGGTGGGAGTAAACTCTTTGACCTTTACAGTTTACCATGCACACTGTCTGGAAATGATGCCATATTTTGATACTGTTTCCCAATAATGTTTACATATCAGTCCACGTGCTACCGTGTGTAATCACTGTGGGTGTGATTTTGAAATTGTTTCACCAAGCTAGCCACCTGATTGGCTAACAAATGTAATTTCAAATTCGCATGGGATTTATATAGCACTGAATTCAGATATAATATTCCGGAGTGTACTGAGATTGGGTATTCATCTGACACCCACACTGGGTATTTATCGGACACCCAGACTGGGGGGTGAGTGAGTGCATAGGGTGTACCGTCGCTTTTAACATTTTCTCCGCTATATCACGATGGGGAAGGGATGGGGAGGGGCGGCGGTGCTGCCATTTTATAGTACTATCCCACTGAAATATCATGCCGTAGGCAGACAGGTCATCTCCTCAGTCACATTATACTGACACCGAGCGAACCAGTCCTTGTTCTATCCTCTTAATGCTTAATCCATTTTTCAAGTCTTTGGTATGACCTGGCCTGGTATTGAACCCAGTACCTACCACTTATGAGGCCGACGCTCTAACCATGAGACCACCGCAGTATTAATCTGCCACCCACACTGGGTATTCATCTGACACCCACACTGGGTATTCATCTGATACCCACATTACGTGTTCATCTGACACCCACAATTCATCTGACATCCACACTGGGTATTCATCTGACACCCATGCTGGGTATTCATCTGACACCCACAATGGGTATTCATCTGACACCCACAATGGGTATTCATCGGACACCTCCACGAGGTACTCATTTGACACACACACCAGGTATTTCCGTCCATTATGCACTTGTGAATGGGATTCCCAATCCCCCAGGGAAGGGTGGGGCTATGTCACAAGTTACTTGGTACTACCCCCAACATACCCCCACCATCTGGGGCATTTTTTGGACAACATACACCTGTCATGACCCCTTCCGTGTGGTGTTCAGGGGAACTAACTACGATTTTCACCAACGATCTTTTATCGGACATAGCCCTTGCATTACCCCACCCTATGAGGCAACATTTTGTTGACATACTGCCTACATAGCCCCATACCAGCTCAACCCTTCTCCGGGGGTGGGGATTCCCGTTGACAAGTGCATTACCATCAATAGTCTAACATAGGCACTGAAAACCTTCTTTACTCATTTGTAAAAACCAATTTCACCATCAATGTCTTATCAGGGGGAAAATGTTTGTGTATCTTATCACATGAAGGCCTGATATCATTTTTACCTGTTGACTGTCGTTGGATAGAAGTCAGCCTGTCATAAAGCATATGAATCTCGATGCTGCTTTGATGACCAGATATCTGCTGTAACAGAGTCTCAATCAATGGTGATAGTTCTGGATCACTGATCATGTGCAGCAGAATGCCTGTATTTTCCACTAAGGAAGTATTGAATCTGTATACACTGGGGTTAGCACACCATGGCACGTTATCATTCATCTGGTCAGTCTGCATAGTTTGGACCATTTCATGGACAACCTGCAAGGAAATACATGTACTTGTATGATAAAATGGTCATACAGGGATGTCATTAGAAGATGGTAGCTGTCCCTTTTTGCCCCCTACTATGACAAAAACGGCCGCCGACTTTCTATGTAATTTCTCAGTGCTTCATTTTGAGAGATGATGATCATCAAAAATAAATGGCATGGCATGTCATATATTTTTTTCAATGGCAGCAGCGGAACACACTGTGTGGCTTGGTTATGAACATTACAATGTGACATCTAAAAGTGGTTGTTATCACTGCTTGTTGGGTGACGCCATAGCATGGAGCACCGGAAAACTGAAGACAGTCATCGCTATTCAAGAACTTGTGCATGCTAACTGAAGTTCACTGAAGCGGAGCGAATTTTTATAATTTCTCCGACTGATATTCATGCTTTTACTATGTATATTGACATTGCTGTTGTCAGATGTGAAAACCATGAGGTCTCAGTATGCTTCAGTGCTGAAAACAGCGCAGTTGAGTGTTGAAAAAAATTCTCCAATTTTGTGGCTGATTACAAATGGTGGCTGATTACATCATTAGCTATTCCTGAAAACCCTGGCTTTAGCAGTCTCAGACAACAGTACAGAAAACTTTAGAATATGTAATCACACATCATGTACATTTTGTTCCATAAAAAATATTGTCCTTCTCAGCATGCTCACAAATATGGATATCAGACATATTCCCTCTGGGAAAGGGGATTTCAAACAGAAAATATCATTATCTCCATCTCAAACTAATTTGTTAAGCCCATTATAAATTTCTCATTCTTGTTGAACTATTGACTCTTATGGAATTAACTTGGACAGATTTCCCACAGCTGTCATGCTGGGGTGATCGAAAGAAATGTGAGAAATATTTGAATTTGTGTAGATTGTAGAAATTATTGTGGCAACATGAATTCGCAAGAGAGATATAATCCTACAGAAGATATGAAGCTAAAACCTGTTTGATGAGCTGCTGGTAAACAATCTTTTGATCCAGACCTATCATGCACAGGGGTAATATATCCTGTCCACTCACACTCACTGTACTTCTTAACTGGGACTGAAAATATAACAATAAGAACTACTGTTACATCAGAATTACTGATCAGATACACAACAGAAACAGAATTACTGATCAGGAACAGAATTAATGATCAGATACGCATCAGAAACAGTATTACTGATCAGATACACAAAAGAAACAGAATTATTGACCAGATACAAAGCAGAAACAGAAATACTGATCAAATGCACAATAGAAACAGACTACTTAACAGAAACAGAATTACTGATGAGATACACAACAGAAACAGAAGTTACATGGGTCTGACATATAGCTTCCTCCAGGCCGTCACTAGGGTCTGACATAGCTTCCTCCAGGCCGTCACTAGGGTCTGACATAGCTTCCTCCAGGCCGTCACTAGGGTCTGACATAGCTTCCTCCAGGCCGTCACTAGGGTCTGACATAGCTTCCTCCAGGCCGTCACTAGAGTCTGACATAGCTTCCTCCAGGCCGTCACTAGGGTCTGACATAGCTTCCTCCAGGCCGTCACTAGGGTCTGACATAGCTTCCTCCAGGCCGTCACTAGGGTCTGACATAGCTTCCTCCAGGCCGTCACTAGGGTCTGACATAGCTTCCTCCAGGCCGTCACTAGGGTCTGACATAGCTTCCTCCAGGCCATCACTAGGGTCTGACATAGCTTCCTCCAGGCCGTCACTAGGTCTAGGGTCTTATTTCCTCCTCCAGGCCGTCACATTATTAGGGTCTGACATATAGCTTCCTCCAGGCCGTCACTAGGGTCTGACATAGCTTCCTCCAGGCCGTCACTAGGGTCTGACATAGCTTCCTCCAGGCCGTCACTAGGGTCTGACATAGCTTCCTCCAGGCCGTCACTAGGGTCTGACATAGCTTCCTCCAGGCCGTCACTAGAGTCTGACATAGCTTCCTCCAGGCCGTCACTAGGGTCTGACATAGCTTCCTCCAGGCCGTCACTAGGGTCTGACATAGCTTCCTCCAGGCCGTCACTAGGGTCTGACATAGCTTCCTCCAGGCCGTCACTAGGGTCTGACATAGCTTCCTCCAGGCCGTCACTAGGGTCTGACATAGCTTCCTCCAGGCCGTCACTAGAGTCTGACATAGCTTCCTCCAGGCCGTCACTAGGGTCTGACATAGCTTCCTCCAGGCCGTCACTAGGGTCTGACATAGCTTCCTCCAGGCCGTCACTAGGGTCTGACATAGCTTCCTCCAGGCCATCACTAGGGTCTGACATAGCTTCCTCCAGGCCGTCACTAGGATTTTCAAAGTGGGGGTGCAAATGTTTTCAATTTCCCCTTCCTCACCATTCCAGGAATGAGCCTTTCTAGTTAATGAGCCATTAATTCTGCCTTTCTAGGGATGTCCAGGGGCATGTCCCCTTTCCCCGAAAATTGTGAATTTTTACACTTGATACCCTGCATTTTAGCATATTTTAATGCTAAACTGGGGTTTACTCTCTTACATAATTTTCATATTTCAATTCTACGGGCACCATGGGTAGCGACGCCCTTGTCCCTTGTCCCGACAATAAAATTAATCTGGACAGATTTGAACCTTGTGAGGAAAATTATGCAAATCTCAAAATCCTCATTTGTTTGACAAAAGCAGAGATGAATTTCAGCATTGCAATCTCCTCTAAACAAACATATGAAGAGGAGCACTCATTTGACCATCAAGCTGAAAGAAGAAAACCAGAGTACGATACTAGTATAGATTTGTTACCTCCCTTGTATATCCATACATAACAGAATATGGTTCGGCATTTTTGGTTCAAAATTCTGTCTGGATTTAGACTCATTATTCCTACGAAGTAGGCTCTCATTTGCAAATTGTCCAGTAGTCATGGTAGTGAGTGAGTGAGTCCATACGAATTCTTTCGTCGGTAAAATTAGGAGAACCGTTGACACTAGAACCTTGATTTTTGGCATCAATGTGCATTAGGGGACTGTTACCAGCAAGTTCTGAGCTGACCTACTTTTGATGAAAATTTGACCTACTTAGGTGACCTATAACGCTTGGACCCCCAAGTCATCTTCTTCAACTTACTTCGTAGGTCCTGTGACGTTAATCACACTACTCATGTTCACATTGCGAAATTAATCGGCCACAACCGATCTGAATAATAGACACCGAGTATGAATAAGCATTGGCTGCCTCTATACCCAATGGAAGGCTATCTTAACTGTGATAAACCCATAAGGATGCTGGAATTATCAGTCAATAGAATGCATACTGGCAGCGAGGCCAGATGCCAACTGACACCTACGTACTCTGTGGATACAACATGGGAGGCAACCAGTTGGTTATTTTTTCAAACCAGAGTACTGTTAAATTTCACAATGCTTACCAAGGCCCATTGTTTTGCTTTGATCTCCAGGGTGGTAGCTGGGGTACTGTTCTGATAAAATGCCAGGATACAGGTCAGCAATAATTTGTAAACATCCTGTTTATTCAGCACATGTGAGATCCCACACAGACGACCTAACAGCTGACCAGTCAGTGGAAGCTCTTCCAACACATCAGACACAGATCGCTGCAAATGATAATATATAGCACTGGTTGACTATCAGGAAATTGGACATGTAAACAATAAAAACATGAATCAAATGTATCTATAGTTGCAACTTAAAACAAGAGCACAATAGTGCTGTATACACCTTTCATGCTGTATCACCTGCAAACGGTTTTTTACACTGTCCTGATGTATCCTATATATATCAGGAACAAAACAATTTTCAGATGCTCTCTGGGAGCGCCATTTTAATGTCATTGTTTTAAAGCACTAATGCTGCGAGGGGGTACATGTACTACCCACTCTCAAACTCTCCCCCTCCCCCCTCGGTCACTTCGCTCTCTCGTAAGGTCGTGCCACTTAGAATTTGCTTATGACACCCCTCATTAGTGAGGACCAATGGTAATCAATTTTATAATTGGCCTTTTGGATATTGTTTACCTCACTGACTGAAATGAAAGAGATAACCGTCTATACTTCCCAGCCCTAGTTCAGATTAAATGCGGATATAATGTTGTTACTTTCTAGTGTAAAGAATTTTATAATGAATTTGTTCTGAGGTTCAAACTGTCTTTGAGGAGTTAGTGATCAGATGTGAGTGTTCTTGTTGATGTTACAGAGAATTTTCTGAAAATGCTGAAATGTGTATGCCTGAAGACAATGACAATTTTCTAAATTTATCTAATGTGGAGAAATTTAGCATGGTGATTTTTCATTGCCTGAAAAATTTTGACATGGCAAAACCTTTTGGCTCAGGAAAGCTGTGTCATTGCGAGAATGCTCGAATAAAGTATCCATGGAATGCCTAGAACAGATTCCTAGAACAGATTCCAAGACTAGATTCCAAGACAGAGATCTAACTTAAAAGGTGGGTTTCATCATTTTGGGTGGAGAAAATGGTACAGTGCTCACAAAACCCGGTCGACAACTCGCCAATGGCGACTAAAAAATGACAACTGGCAACTGAATTGTTCAGTTACTCACCAATGTGTCGATTAAATAATAGAGTAAATCGCCAATGTGGCGAGTGAATTTTTGGTTCATGAAGTGTTTAGTCGCCAAAGTAATTTTGTGTTTAGTTTATCAGGCAGCGAAATTCGATCAGGCCGAAAATGTACAGGAAATAATGACAGAGAATAATGCCAACGATACTCAGACATGGGGAAAGCCTAGTCTATTTATAGAGCCCACGTGGTCTGATATATCCGCGCACTTGAAACCATGTGCAGGCAAGCCATGGACGAATCCTTATTTGGCGTGACACAATAAGATCACATGCTTGTCCCAGAAAAGTCAATTCATGACCCGCTGACTGTTCTCAGCCAATGAAATCATCGTAGTACTGTTCTCAGCCAATAAAATCATCGTAGTAGAACTTAACGTAAACAAATTCTATGAAACAAACTTGGCGGGAATTTGCAAGTTCAAGGTCAAGAGTTCAAACGGCCCATCCCATTCCAGTGCAAAGAGATTACCATCGCCTAAAGCACAACATGTGCGTTTTGACTTTTAGTATAGTGTCGCTTCTAAAACAATTGTACGGTAATTCCCCTAATAATTCGATCACAGGAAGTGCCATATGTAAAGCTCATATCTGAAAATATTGTTTATATATCCAACTTTTCTTGTGTATTATCTTTTAAGATGTGGTAGTTCTACAGTTTGATAGCATCACAGTATCTTTGTCATTCTTTGTTTCTTATGGTAATTATGTTTCCTGTGGTAATTTACCACAGGACGTGCATCTTTCAGCATACCAAATTACTGAGCTGGTGTAACTTGACTACAATTGTTCTAGAAGCGACACTAAACTAAAAGTCAAAACGCACATGTCGGGCCGTTTGAAAAGTTTGTAGAGAAGAGTTTGGAACTTTTGTTTCACCTGACCGACTTTTTGTTCTGGCCATTTCGGATTTGCGTATTCCGACACACCAATGATCGTTTCGTTACATGTTTTTATTTTCTCTTTTTGTTTTCAAACTAACACTGGATTATCATGTTGTTGGAAACACTGATTCGTCTGTCATTTTATTACATGGAAAGGTCGTTCTGGATTGGCGAGTGACTAAAACATCAGGTCGCCAATGTGGCGAGTAAATTTTTATAGCCTTACTCGCCAAATGGCAACCAAGTGAATTTTTTTTTTGTGACCCATGTTTTCTGACTGCCGGACATTTAGATCCAGCACTGGCTGCCCAACATTTAGGTCCAGCAGCAACACAGATATTGCTGTTAAGTCGGGCAGACCCAAAATTTAATAAATATCAGAATTATAAAATATCTTGTCGGGAGCTGCATGGCAAATTACTCCCAGCCAGCTATACCGTCTACGAAGTGAGACCTACATTCCGAAGCTAGGCTAGACCTTCTGACTGCTCCAAAACTTAATTGATGCATCTTACCGATTTAAGGGAATTTCACATTTCATTAGAATGTCTACGTATGATCGTGGCATGCGTTCGGATGATGACTTCATGGAGCATTATACTATTTTCAATCATCATTAATTGGTCATTTTATTACATTATCATGGATAGATTCAATGAATGAATTGGGGGAATTACCATTTCCACAAATTAATTATAATTGATCAACTAAATTATGTTTTTAAGCAAATATAATGATATCTCGAATTCTGTGATTTTTATTGAAATCTGACCAGTATGCAGGATTCCTTAATTAATACATTATTCTCATAATAAAAGGTCATTTTATTACATTATTGCCTTTTGCCTTGGGTCTTCGAACGTTTCAGAATAATTCTTTAGGTATTTGTCACCCTTTTATTCATCTTGACTGGTTCGGATGGTATAAATGGATCTACAGCCGAAAAATGTTCTCTTTCAATACTATGTCCTGTTGAACTCGTGAAGCATGGGCGCTTCATTGAAACCTAGGTTAAAAATCCCCCAGTTGTTCGGGTGGCGATCACGGCACTGTAATTGATAGAACAGCTGATTCTTTGTTTAGAGCCCCTGTTACTTCCGTTGTGTCCAAGAGAATTGATCAACTAATCAAATGTATGATATCTTGATTTCTGTGCTTCTTATGCTCTGAATGGGCGCCTTTATCGTCTGAAATAAAGCTATCTTGTCATACTAACCGTTGAAGCTATGTATTCTTTTAAGTTTTCAAGTAAAACTTTCACATCTCTGGAAATTATTTCTAAAACATGAAATGTCTTGAAGTTGTTGTTGTCTTGGTGTTCGCATTGTTTTTCTTCTTCTGCGCCTGTGACCTTGATCACTCTATCCAATGTGTTCGTCATCAATTCATCTAGCTGCTGTGCTGAAAAACACCGAATCTCACTCATAACGTTGGAACGAATTATTTGATGCTATTATAAACAGAACAATCGCCGACTGAAAGTGAAAGTTGGAGAAATGTCATAATCTCCCGCGCTTTAGACATACAGAGCTGAATCACGCTACAGCCAAAGACACCATATCGTATATTTTTAACATGATTTCAATTGAACAGAAGTTCCTGGTCATTTTGGTCTAGCGTTTCGAATATTATTCGATTTATATGAAAACTCTTTGTAGTGAATCAGCTTTGGCTTTTCACTTGATTTTTAATACGGAAGCACTTGCAGACAGCCATACTTTCGTACTTTCACTGTTGACCTAAGATTGCTCCGCACAGCTGGTGTTAAAATAGTGCAACGGGGTTATCTCTAATTCTTGAACATTTTACGTCCCAGTTGCTTCAAAAATATGGTACATTTGTATACCAAATAATAAAAACTTCGTTATTACATCCATGAAGATTGAAATTTTGGTACTGTCTGGCGAACTACATTTCGTGACGTCAATGTCGCGTAATGTTATGATATGTAAATCGCCAATGTTTTTATCTGTCATGGGTCGGTTTTCTTGGTTGTAAACTTCCGTGTGACAAATGGTTTTGTCATTGTGAACGAGTATTTTAGAGAGACAAAAAGATGGGTAATTGCCTCAAATCACCGAATAACGACGACATTTCACTGTTAAGGGGCAGTGACAGTCAGGACGGCTCTGAGCAGTTAGGCCCTCCTCCACCATATCAGGTTCGTAAGAATCCCCATCCTTCCTTTTGTTTGTTGACATTGGGGTTTCAAAATATGCTAAGATGACACGAGGAAGTTCGTCGACCTGTTTGTCAGGCGTTTCTATACGAACTGAGTTCAGAAGAACACTTGATCTTGACACCCAGAGCATCAAGTTCAAGTACTTCTATCCTTGATCGATGTGCCCCTCTTGACACGCGAGACTCGATGTTGAATTAAACAGGTTGGGGAAAATACCTTGATCGAGGTATTATACCTTTATCAGGGTATTATACCTCGATTGGGGTATAGGCCTATACCTCGATTGGGGTATAGGCCTATTTCAACTTCAGTTTTTGTATATTTATGGAAAATGTGGACATCCACACATACCACGGACTGCATGGATCTTTCAACAACATCTATGGCTTCATTGTTCCTAGTTCAACAAGCTGAACCCTACTGACATTTAATTTTGTGATATTGATTATGTAGGGTTCAGCCGTTGAATCGAAATTTCCTATCGCAAAATTTTCGCCTCCCGACCTGGGTAACAGCGGGTGGATTTGCGCTCATAAAAATCGATAATACTTACCTCTTTGTGCTCGTTTGGATAGAATACGTATTTGCCTACTTCCCTGGCCATTTATTTTCTCTGTCCAGCTCCTTTCATTTCCATAAACGGCAAAAGAAAAAAATATCATCGCCGACGATCTTCCAAAAACGAAATCCGCCACCATTTTCGAACACTCTCGCGTGACCCTGATTCTCGCACGTGAGGTTATTCTAAATTCAGGATTACAAGAGTCGGAAAAACTGAATCCGCTCAGTCGACCCAGTCGCTTAGGGAGATGAAAAATCCCATGAATTACTTTCTCGGTATGTGCCTTCCATTATGCTCGATATCGATAGTTACAATTTTACATTTAAATGCAGATAATGTGACAGCCTTATGAATGAGCCGTTTCAGACCTTCCTGTCTACAATCCCAAATTTACAAATTAGTCTCGTGCCACCATGGTGACATTTCAAAATGGCGGCGGATTTCGTTTTTGGAAGATCGTCGGCGATGAAATTTGTTTCTTTTGCCATTTATGGAAATGAAAGGAACTGGACAGAGAAAATAAATGGCCAGGGAAGTAGGCAAATACGTATTCTATCCAAACGAGCACAAAGACGTAGGTATTATCGATTTTTATGAGCGCAAATCCACCCGCTGTTACCCAGGTCGGGAGGCGAAAATTTTGCGATAGGAAATTTCGGTTCAACGGCTGAACCTTACATAATCAATATCACAAAATTAAATGTCAGTAGGGTTCAGCTCGTTGAACTACATTGTTCCATGATTTTCACTGCAACTTATTGCTTCGTTTTATGCGACTAATCAGTCAAATTAGCCACTCTAATATTTCAAAAATGAAACATGGCTTCAAATGACATATTCAGTGAAATTTATTGTGTAAATCAAAATGGCATGTGATGGCATACTTCCATCTCAAAGTCATATCCAAGTTGCATGAATGTAGATGCACTGACTGATGAATAAATTAGATTAAATTGTCTGAAGCAATGCACAATCTCCTAGCATGCGCACACATGGCAGTCATAATACCCAGAGCAGAGGTATGTTTTTTATGTGCACATGCTAGCAGTTTAGATTATGTGTCTGTGACCAGTTAAACTTGATATATTAACTAGGCATTGCCTCTCAAATCCTGCAATTTGTGCATGACCTTGACATGGAAGTATGCCACCACATGCTATTTTCATTTTTGAAATATTGAAGTGGCTAGTTTGAATGATTAGTCGCATAAAGCAAAGCAATACTTTGCCGTGAAAATCATGGAACAATGAAGCCATAGATGCTGTTGAAAGATTCATGCAGTCCGGTGTATAAGTGGATGTCCACATTTTCCATAAATATATAAAAACTGAAGTTGACATAGCCCAATACCCCAATCGAGGTATAGGCCTATAGCTCGATCGAGGTATAATACCTCGATCAAGGTATTTTCCCCAACCTGTTAAACTGTAACAACTTGTATCCTACACACTGTACTATATATTGGATGGCTTTCGATCAGGATCAGGGACTCTGGGCGCCAGTCAGCCGCTGGAGAATTTCTCTCACTATCACTCTCTAATACCGATACTTTTAGACCAAACCCAACAAGAAGTGCAGAGTGAATATGATTCAATGTTGCTTTCAACTGTATTTCAATATCCGTGCGATGTTGTGTCAACTTAAACCCAGGAACCCCACGGATTGAACCCCACGGGTGCCCCAGTTAGTCGCCTCTTATGACATGCTTGCATTATCAACCCTCACGCATTTGGCATCTAAACACTCTCACACAGCTATATCAAAATCTCATGCATCTGGGCATTTTCATGAAATTATTTCTAAAATAACCAAGAATCCTTCAAAATTGCTCCAGTTTGCAGAAAAAGGTGTCCGTGATTTCAAAATTTTCCTACACTTGGTTGTAAAGTATCAATTTATAGCCCCCGTGAAGGGTGAAATGTACAATGGTATAGGATGTTATATGAAACAAATATATGCGAAATTTTTTATGAAATAACACCTAGAAATTTGCAGTTTTTTTTTTTTGCCTCAGGGGCTCTATCTCCTGGGTGCAAATACTCAAATCTCCCGCCTTGGCAAAATTATAACTTGAGAGGTCTGCCTTCGTGTTCATGATGTTAAAACATAAGAATCTAGGATAAATGTCAAAAAAATGGATTTGGTGGAAATCCACTGGTTTGTGAATCCAGTGATCCAGCCAGTATCCTTCTTTGCTATGAAGCATAATTATCATTAGGCTTACCGCGAACCATCTTCTCTAGCCAAGTCGACGTACATCACGTTGCTCTGTACATTGCCTTGGCATACTTCTCTAGGAAAGTTGGAACGTTAATCCTCATTTATGATTGAATGCAGAGACGGCGTGCTGCATCCAATCAGAATGCGCGTTACGTAGTAGTTGGTTTCCCAAGATGTCGGCCCCCAGTACGAATGAGTTGTGTCGAATGTGCGGGGAAATTCTATCGAAAAGATACAGGAAGAGCACTTTCAAGGCCACTTTCTGATCAATTGAATCAGATTTTGGGAAACGCTGCAAGGTCGAACGATAACGAATCGCCTCACGTATGTGCCGATTTGAGATTGAAGGGAAACAACTCCTGATGGCAAAAAGTCTCTCGCCGTTAAAACTTCCACTAGGTGACGCAGAGAAGTATTCCTCTGCCACCAGCCAAGAATGTCAAGGCAACGTAGAGAGCTTCGCGATGTAGTTGACTTGGCTGGTGAAGATGACCGCGAACCCGAAATTTGATGTTTCATTATTCCTCAAACACATGGTAGTGGCAATATGATACGAGATATATTTCACAAGATGGAAGTGTTTTGCATTCTTCATTCTTCTTTGATACAGTTTGCTTCCCAATTGTACATGTCGCTATATCATGTATATAGAATGTTACGTATTTCAACTGAATTTGGCGTTCTGAGGGCCCATGCCCATTCGCGGCTGCTCTGCCTATTCTGTCAAAGTTGTAGTACCTCGCGCATAAATGCTGTGGATTTTACACCTCTCAGGTGTAAACCCTGATCAGCCTCACGTGAGGCACACCACATACTATAGAATGTATTTCTGCTCACATAGTCCTCATTGTATTCTCCCTTATCAGGAGATCACATTTATTTCCTACCAGTGATATGCGAGATCAGTATAGCCTACATATACTACAAGCCTGTGCGGAGTGCGCCCATACCATGATGAATATTTAATAGCATAATGACATCATGGTCGCATGTGGACTAATCGACTTGCAGCCTGGGAGGGGAGGGGAGCCGTGTCCGTTTACCCCAATGTTTACACCAAAGACCAGTCCATATAATATTTACCCCATATTATGGTGCCACAATGTCGGGACCGCGGCATCATGAAACTACACCTTGCCAATGCAGCATCTAAGTCGACTGAGCCTGATTCTCTATCATTAATGTTCCCTTCAAAGCACTATGAAGCGTTCTCAGGATTCAGGTTGACACTCAAGTTACAGTACTACAAGCCTGTTTGATCCTTAATTCAAGCGACATATGAAAATGTAGATAGGATTTAATTTTGATTAGATTGTAGGAATCCTGGAACCTTAAAAAGATATAAAACGTGTTCCGGATTCGTGGCTATTATTCGGAAATATTCGACCATAATTTATTGTCTCTTGTATATCAGAGGACAATCAAGACCCAGTGCAATGCAAAATGTTATTGATGCACAGGCTCTGTCAGATTTGCCTCATGAGACTTTTCAAGTACTCTGAGCAGTGAACAAACAGCCAATCCTAGTAAATAATTTCTCCAAGCCCCTCAAATGAAAAGTATATGGTTATGTAATTTACTATGTTTACAGGAGGTCCAGCAGGTCATTTTAACCTTTTCAATGCCTGATTCCTAATATATTTGTTGTTAATCCTTAAGTAAGATTTGCCCCAGTACAGCTGCAACTTGTGATATAAATTTGTGTGTGTACATTCCCCCTCCTGCATATCCCTATTGCATTCAACATATTTTCATTCAATGATAAATGAAGTTGCCAAAATTAATATCAATGTAAGCATAATGGTCCGTTCAGTTCAGTTTTCTCATCATGCTTTTGGGGAGTACCTATGCTATGAGTACTGTGTTTTTGTCGCATTATCTGACAGACAAACTGGTCAGTATATCCAGTTGAAGGTATGGTACATGTAGCAAATGATTTACTATAACAATACTTGCGGCAGAATTGGGTACACCCACTACTCACAGTTGGCAGTCAACATATTAATGTCTCCAAAAAGCATGGACAGGTGCATGTCCACAAAAAAAACACCCCTGGATGTTGCCCTGATTCACCATTGTTATAGGTCAACAAGGTTTTTTGGTTTGATTGTTTGAATATCCTTCATTTCAGGAGTCCGTTCCTATATATCACCCGTCTCCTAATGTGAGTCGACCGGCCAATCTCCTGACAGAAGAGGAACAGATTAAGATAGCACAACGACTCGGTCTGATCCAACATCTACCCACTGGGGTCTATGACGGAAGCAAGAAAAATAGAGAGTGAGTCTGAGAAGAATACAATTCTGATCTTTATTCTTATTATTCTTAATAATTATAAACTATAATTTTGTAACCGTAAATAAGCTTAAATTGAAGGTCTTTAATCAAATACAGCTGCTGCACTGTTATAGAGCATTTCCACAAAGTGGATGCTCTTATGTTTTCATGAGAAACGGCTCCGCCGGATCCGCCGCCACCGCGACTTTAAATGTGAATATCTCTGAAACCGTTAAATATTTTTGGGTCATACTTGGTGTGCTATCTCTTTAGGCCTGGGAAATTTGTCTGGTTGTATTTCGATACCCGCTGCTCACCACTAGGTGGCGTTGTATTCAGAGGTTAGGTAAAACTTTCTCTGACGATTTCGTCTGAACGGCTTGTCTGGTTTCTTTGAAATTTTATTACAATGGTCTTGAAGGATAGTCAATGTGCTGAAAAGGTTTTGGTGTAGCTGGCGTAAATATAAAGGCAAGTTTTTTGCATATCAAAAAAAAAAGTTTTTCGTGAAATGAAAATTCACCAATTCGCTTGAAGAAATATTTAAAAACTGTTCTATTCTAAGTTGTCAAGCATAAATATAGGATTGCCGACATGATAATTCTCTTTCGGTGAGAACCAAATTGCCACTTAAATGAAAAATCGCATTTATCTGACTCGACGACAAAACCTCTATAACCATTATCATGATTAAAGTTTTTTCCATTGAACACTTATATGCCATCTCCCTAAGGGCTTTAGATCTCACCCCCTTGTTTTTCGTGACATATGGTTGTCACTAGGTGGCGCTATAGATATGAATGCAGGTAAACATGTGTGACATCATATCTTCTGAACAATGTGTTTGATTTCCATGTAATTTGGGTATAATGATCTTTCAAGATAGACAAAGAACTGACAAGATTTTGGTGGTGTTGGCGAATCATGGAGAGTCATTTTTGCATTTCAAAATAAGATTTTGTTTTCACAAAAATGGAAATCTGAGGATTTTGCTTCATCATGTAGTTATGTGATATTGTTCATCATTGGATGGCACTATAGACAGTAAATGTTTTTAGCACAATTTATTGGCATTTCATCTGTTTATGAAGTTTATTATTGTCAGACAGACAAAGGACTGAAAGTTTTTTTTAAAATTGAAGGGCCACCTCTCATACAGATTTTGCAGCCCATCAACATAATGCTTGATATGTATCTCATTATACATTCTTTTTTTGTCAATTACTAATTTTATAAACAGTATGGTTTTAAAATGAATTGATAGGACATTGGTGCTATTAGCGCTGGCATAATCATGTGGCACAGGGTGGCACAGGGTAAAGTCAGCTAAATATATCTTAGTCTAGGCTGCATCAACCCCTGCATACACACATACGGTAATTTCCCTATTAATTCACCTTCCAAATTTAATTCGAAAACGGCCGATTTTTCCGCTGTCGTGATTTTGTCCATCCTAATAAAACGAACACGGGAGCATTTTCAATATCCGTGAAACAATAAATTCGAACACTCCCGTTTTCGCCACGGAGTTCGTGCCGATGAAAGTAAAGTGAATATGTTACTAGAATCTCGTATAGTATATCGGCGTATGCTATTATTTGTAAGCGCAGAGAAACAACAGGGAATGGTACAATATAATCAGACTGAATTACTATTACTTACAGTCTATAAGGGAAAAAATTGATTCATTTAACTCTGCAGTCCTGTAATTTTATCCTAACTTGATCGCGTTTCGCCGCAGTCGGGAAAAATATATACGGTAGTCCCCCGCACGTGGTCGAGTGTCTGCACACGGCCCGCTATTGAATCATTCTTCAGTTTCCAGCGTTCGTATATCAAATATCTTTCTTTGAACCAGCATTCCTTTATTTGAAAAACACACATTATTTTAAGTAACAAATTTGAGAGATCTTCAACGTTAATATATTTGTTCGTCGTATATGCTAAACCCCTCGCTGTCCCCCATTTACCTGCCCGACCTGCCCTGTATTATTCGTATGGGAGGCACTTGGGCCGTGTTCAAAGGAGGCACTGGAAGGGAGCAGAGTTCAAACTTTGTCGGGTGACGTTCCCGCGGAGATATCAAGTTGTAACGTGTGTGCTGGTGAATTGCATCAGATTTCTTCACAGCAACTGAATTCTTCGTTTGGGGAAAGCAAGATGCGATTTAACCTTTCGGTATGCTGTATGCTATTCGTTATATTTTCAGGTGAAGTGGACAATCAAACGACCATTATTTGACGTCAAAAATGAGCCATCACGAAAAGCCTTTTGGAAGGATGTACATTTAACGTTGATTTTATTTTAGCATTTTGATCAATAAAAATTTCTAAAAATAAAAAATCTGGACTACAATTCTCGAGCATCACTTGTTTGTGCATGACAACGTATCGACAAGCCTGTAAGATCACAAACAATGGTGAAAGGGTTTCCTTTTTTCTTTCATAACATCCATTCCCCCCCTCCCTCCCCCTAACAGTCCATACGTCCGTGTTTTTATCCACACGACAAGGTGAGGTATTTACGCAGACCCCATGTGGTAAGTATAATTTGACCGTAAACAAACCTACAGAATTACGGTGATCGATCTGACTCGTCCTGCATTCTTCATCAGGTTCTCTGATTTTTCTCCCTTCTAATAATACTCAACATACAATACAATATCTAATAGCATGTTCGTGAAAGAGGCCGTATTTTTATTATTATCATTATTAAGGTTCACTGTATAGGAAACAAACTTGAAACGATGTGTTCACATCGCACGACATAATAGTATACCCCCTCAGTGCCCCTCAATTTCCTACTGAAACACCAAGCCTCCACATGAATGGCATTTGCTGCAGGTCTCCTTTGATATTTAAATTGTCAATGGCTACATTGTTTTGAGTACCGGGATAGTTTGCTAATGAAGTGTTTAGTTTATTTTTAGCCTGTCCAGCTATTTCCCCATTCAGCACAGCTTGTCCTCCAGAGAAAACCACATAAAATGGAAGAATCCAAAGTCAGGATAGGGGTGACAAGATGTTTCCAGTGGAGAGAATCTGAACAGCATGAAATATATAGTGAAATAGGAGAGTCCACGTGCAGCATGCAAGTTTCACCCAGACTGGAAATGACACTTATTCATATGCAAATGAGATCGTGTGTAATAACATTGAATTGACTGCCTGGGGAATACCTTGTCCCTTCGGAAGCCCAAATTCAGCTCTGGGTGAGGATGCGCGATTCACCAGCAAGAGGCAACTGAAAGGGGTTTCAAATTAACGCTGCAGTATTATGGGTTTGTGTGTTAGTGTGTGGCCCTTGTTCGTCCTGTAAATTTCACAATACCTCATTCAAACTTGTTATATCTTGACTTTGATTGCATCTATCGTTTAATGAAACATAGACAGGAAATCACACAGTTGACAAACGTCAGTTTTCCCACCAGGGGACACAAACAAATTTTGCGATGTGAAGCGCCGACAACAATCATCTCTGCATGTGCTCTGTTTTGTTCAAATATAGTTATCATAAAGACTTACTCTTTCCGGTTTTGTTAAATATTTTATTGTGAATGAAAATATTTCTTACGAATACCCACGAACTTACCAAAATTCCAGCAATCAAAAATTCTTTGGAATTACACCGCGCATTTTTACACTAAGAATCAAAACATCGCTATCGCCATTCCATTACTCTATATGCTAAACAAATTTGAGAAACATTTAAATGGCATTAGGTAAAGTTTCGGAGATGAGAACATACCAGTATTTAATTAATATTCAGAACGATATCATACTTCGACTTTTACTTTTAGTAAACTGTTACAGTACCGGTACCGTAATAGATATTCTCATACTTGAAACAAACCAATCGAAACGTGTATTGCCGACTGACACTCGGTTCTCTTGTACAATCCGCCGTTAATTCAACATTAATTTTGTGTCATAGGTCCGGGATATTTATTCAAGTCCTGGATGGTGTGTGTAAAATCATGCACAGTGAAGACCAAAAAGTCTATGACAGTCCGCTAATCTGTCTAAAACTTCGTGATACAATCCTACACAAATTTGCCGTTGGTTCATTTGCAGGGTTCACAACAACAACGTCGACATACCGAACGACTCGAACATGGAATACTCTAATATGTGTATAGTTTTATATTTCCAGAATATTCATTCAATTCCATGTCAGTTAGGTTTCATAATATAGATCATAGCTAATACTGAACAGAAAGGAAGGAATACGTTCAATGTTTTGGCCTACTTTTACGATGTTATTATGGACGCGAATTTACGGACGTCAGCTCAAAAATCTGCATGATCGTGCTGAACTTGTCACTCGATAAATATGCTCGACTTCCTCGAATAAAATTAGACGCCTTTATCAGGGTAGAGGAGATTTTCTGACATCATACACTGCATTTTATGGAAACTGATGAGATATCAAAGTTAATACACGGTAATAAATACGATCACTATGACCACGGCGAAGCGGTCCGCCATTTTGGATTCTCCGTGAAAGTCGGCGCGACATTTAATTCGAACACTCGCGTTTTTCTAGAATTCGCTCAACAAATAATTCGAAAGTAGCCAATTTTTGGAGTGCTGAGTTTCATGACTACATCGCGAATTAATAGGGAAATTACCGTAACTACAATACAGTCAGAGGAAATATACTGCCATCAGTGGATGGTCAGTATGTAGAATTTGAGGATTCAAGTGACACTGATATTCTGCTTTACCTATCAGGCCTCATATTGAGGCCTGTATGTTGACTATTCTGGTAATAAAACCTGTAATGGTTGACTTATTGCGTAATGCAATTACATGAGTGGACTAGTACACCCCTTGTGTCAACAAAGTAAACACTTCATTTCCAAAATTAGTGCTATTTCTCTCCATTACTGATATAATAATTTGATCCTGTTCCCAAGTCAATTTCTTAAGTCTCTAGTGGCTGTGAAGGCTTGGGCTTCCAGATGTCTGGGATGCATTCTGGCCAGTTTTCAATGAATGAAATCACAAATTATCACTCAGTTAATGCTCTTTTTTATTGTTTTATGCGGAGGTCCCCAGAATTTATTTGAAACTCGAGATGTGAAATTGCACATACTGTCGCATTTTGACAGCATAATTACAAATGTTGATAATTATTTCTTGAACTGAAAAAGTAAAAGATTTTTGATGTGAAACTAATACATACCTGCTATATTTTTACATGTATATCTAATTGAAGTAATCCATTGGAACCACTGATGATTTTCCAATAATAGAGAAGAAAAGCAACTCCAAGTTATGATGACAATTTCATTCTGTATATTTCACTGTTAGTTATAGCATCTTCAGCAGTGAACAAAGTTACAAACAGCTCCATACACACAGTATATATACAAGGAATAATGTGATCTTAGACAATACACATTTATGAATAGGTTAGCCAGTAAATTATGTCCGGTGGGAGGGATATTAAAATGCTGTCATTTTCAGAAATTGTTAAGTGATAACCTGACAGCGATCTACAAATGGTGTGATTCAGGTGATACAATACACACTCTAATTGATGAAAACAATACATTATAATCTGTTTATCTGGCAAGAACTAAGTAAACTGTGCACAAATGAATAAAGTATGCTGATAAAGTATGTACCTACATTGAATACTTCTACATGACATGAAGTTTGGATAAGACTTGTCATTTTAAGATGATGTAGGTATAATTTTTTTGACAATCCACATTAGAATTGATGGAAACCTACAAATGTTGTAACTCGCATGTTTCATAATTGTATATTCCATGCTAGTTAAAACATTTGTGGAGTGTGTATTGTAACACCTGAATCGCACCATTGTAGATCTCTGCCAGGTTATTACTTAATGTTTGACAATTTCTGAAAATGACGCCATGACAGAGTGATAAATCACACAGCCAGTGCAGGTTCCTGATTTACATTAAATGTCGTTATTGCCTAAGTATTATTAGCAGCATTTTTCAACAATAACAATTTGCTGACTTACAGTGAAAAATTATAGTGAAAGGTGACCACTTCTCTCTTGCAGGAAACTAGCCTATGTTTATGTATACTATGATTGTCTTTTTTTGAATTTGGTGAATAGGTCTTTGGATTATGGACGCGGACATTCTTTAATGGATGACGACTGAATTATGAATGACGGACTAGACACTTGTATATTTATTTTTTGTTGTTTATCATTTTTATTTGCTGGCATTGTTTCAGATAGAATACAACAGCCTAATTCATACAATCAGGAATAAAAAGGGGGTTAAAGTATTTCTGCTCAAACTTTCATGTGAAATGTGAATACTCCGTATTAGTGCGCATAAATTAAAAATTGAAAGTGGAAGGTACACAAATCCCAAGACTCCCAGATGTGATAGTTTGTGAGATCTGTGATACAGTGGAAGACGAACAACATTTTCTGTTACACTGTAAAAAGCATGAATCTCGTAGACGGGACTTCCTCCAAAGCATTAAACACATTATAGATGTTAACGGTGACCCTGGAGAAGTCTTCAACACTTTAATGGCCTGTGAAAATTTAGTTGTAACAAAAATATTAGCAAAGTTTGTGCACGAGTGCTTTTGCCAAGAACAGTAAAATTTGACTGGCATAAAATTATCTGTGATATTCTATGGTGCGATACCCAAAATGGGCTATACTCTGTGATATTTAAGTTGATACAATTGTGTTACAACCAGCATGCTTGTTAAATTGTCCTGTCCAGGTACTTCTGTATTAACCTTGTTGTTGGTGTTGTTAATGTGAAGGTCTTGTAACACGTTTAACCATTTGTTCCAATGTGTCTTAATGTCTGTTCAATTTTATTCATTCTATGTATGCGTTTTTAGCCAAATGTTGGCACAAACTTCACGCAATAAAATTATCTGTGTTTCTGTTATCTAATTATCTGTGAAATATAGAAGTGGCAATTTGAAATTTTATTTTTATTCTATATTTTAATGTCGGTGGGCCCATGAAACGCAAAATAAAGTTGGTGTTGCCTCACACTGGATTTCACCCATTGGTGAAGAAATCCCTTCTCAGAGGCACATCTACCAGTGATGATTCCTGATTGCTCATCCTTCAGGGGTATACATGTGCCCCACACTCTGTCCCATCCTGAAAACAATTGCCACCCCTAATAGGGGGTGTGCCCAAATTGGGGAGATCTAAAGCCTTGTGAGTACCAAATTATGTGTTACAAAATTATCTGGGGAAATGCTCTTCGACCGTTTTTCAAACGAGCTTTCATTTTATATGATGTGACATTGAGAAACACTGCAAATATAAAATTCATTATCTCTTTTGTGCTTTAATTGTGAAATCTGTATTCATTAATTATGAAACGGGCTCTTGTTTTAGTGTGTCTTCACATCAAGGTTATGCTCAGTGTGATTACTTTTTCACTAACTATATTTAAATGACAAGTTCTGTGTTATTTTTGCAGGTGTGTGATATGCATGGGTGAGTTTGTTATAGGGGACTACCTGCGCTTCTTGCCGTGTATGCATACATATCATAGAGAGTGTATAGATGATTGGTTGATGCGATCCTTCACATGTCCTTCCTGTATGGAACCTGTTGATGCAGCCTTATTGTCCACGTATGAAACTAACTGACATGGCGAGCCTGCCAACACTGGGATCATATAATCACCACATACTCCACGATCATACCAGTGTCGTCCAATAGTTTTATACTTACACATGTATGATGTGGAAACACAGCACATTGAGGCAGTGGTGATTCGTGGCACTGTGCGATCTGTGGAATGTGACAAGCAGAAGTTATTAACTAATATTATACTGGTATATTTATAGAAATAATGCCTGCTCGAGCACACTCACTCTCTGATGCCATTTGTGATATATTTCCATGTGCTGACATGCAGCTGTAATACTACCAAAATTTGAACAACATCATAATCTTCATTTGATGGGAAAGGAAACATACCGACATGGAGGTGCCTGTGTTAATTTGGCTGTATGGTTGTTATAGCTACATGAATAATGTAAGATATAAGGTACTTATAAACCCTATACACTTGCATCAGAAGAAAGTATACATATGTTAATATATACATGTAAGAGTTTGGGAGTTGCATTTAAGGGTTGTGTCAGTTATAGGGCTTCCATATTGTTATATAATCATTCAGATTGGATTCACATGCACCATGTAGTCTTGTAGGCATTATCTTCAAACACATGAACATGTTGTACATGCATGTTTATCATAGTTATTAAGGGAAGTATATACCTAGAGATGTGTACATACCCAAGATCCATTTTCTGATGACGAAAAATAATGAGCTGGAATCTTGTTTCTGTGGACTATTTATTTTCAATCTCATCTACAACCATAACAGCTAAAAGCTCTTATGTTCTGTTTTTTAGACAAACAGAAAGTGCTGTGATATCAATACTTGGATTGACATGTTAAACTTGGGTTTCTCTCTTGTATAATGCTAGTCTTCAGTACTGTTCAACCTGTACATGTACACCTGTCCGTCAGTATAATATGGCTCATTATTGAGTACTTCAATATAGCACAGTTTAAACTGTCGGATTGTTAACAGATTTATATAACATCTGCTGATACATGTATGAATATACTCTGCAACAGTCATTTATTGTATACAGTGCGGTCGATAGTTTCCTCCCTTCCCTAGCATTATTGAGGGACTGATGTAGAGTGGGGCACTTGCTAAAATATTTGACATGCTTCTTATTCTGGGTGTTATCTCAAACTGCAGACAATACTGAAAATCGACTTGTGGAAGATAAAACAAAATTTTGTATAAAATCCCAAAGGTCTTAGGCATAGAAGTGGGTGTCTCACCTGGTTGTTTATCAAAATATTTTCACCAATTTGCACCTGCAATGAGCTAGATTTTTTACTGCTGTTTTTAACCATAGGAACAAAATATCACTTAGCTGAGTTTTTCCTATTGGAGCCCTGCTGTGTACCTTCTGTTCTGGCCGAAATAGCTCTGAATGCGACGTTAAAGCCTTACTCACTCACTCACCCTTATTGAAGATGGAGTTCAGATTACCCTACTGGGGAGGAGATTTATCCTTGAATGATCAAATCGTTTCAATGGTTTTATGAATATACGATGTACAAAGCAAACAAGATATGTGCTACGGAGTGTATACTCTGCTGGGTGTTTTTCGCACAGTGGAATAGATATCAGAACAGATGAAGCCCTAATTATAGTAAAATATCTGGTTTTCTCTGTTGGTATTGACTATAAGTAACTGTGAAAAAGTTGTCAACTTTCATGGGTTACTATTCATTAACAATTACGTACAGCAAGAACTTTAACTCACCTAATGAATTATGTGCAAGTTCTCATTAGCATGTAAGACCCACCTGTAGTACACCTGTCAGAATTCTGTGAGGTTTTGTATCGTTGCACTTGCCATACATACAGGTGACCTTTGGTTAATTTGTTTTTTAAATACATGATTGAAGAATCAAACTTTGGTATGTTAGATGACTTAATACAGAGTTGAATTAGGGTATCATATGTCTTAAACATTTGAATCGCACTATTTCTGATAATGAATGGGGGGGGGGGGGGATTTGGCACAATGTCACACTCAAGGTTGTTTCACTCATATGGTGACTGTCTGTTTGTTTGGTGGAGGTAATTTTTAGTTGTCCATGAGACATCTACTAGACAGACAGGACAGACACACATACAACCGTTCAATGTTAAAGACTAAAAAATGATTTTAGCCATAATCAGCTCTTTTTTGTTAAATTAATCTAGATCTAATCTTAAGAAATGGGGGTCAGATTTTTGTAATCGTTATTCAAATATTTTCCAGTTCAGGATATTCAAATATTCTAGGTATAGATCAGTGCGAGCAGGTGTCGTAGATATTGAGTATCCAAATCTGACCAATTGACTGCCACGATTTATTGCTTGGCATTGCTGACCCAACCAACTGTTGACTGCTCGACTGAGTTTAGATAGGCATCATGGAGAACGAGCTTAAATTTGGTTGTAAAACTAAAACCATACCTATTTGAAATCTTACGTTTCAGTAAGTCTTGAAATAATGTGCTTCCAAAGACTATAATTTCAGACTTTAATCAAAACATATCAATGAAAACCTACTCCACTTCATTTATTCCTGGGTTATCAATGCTTGATTTCATGGAGAGAGGTGAACAAATCAGCAGAAACCCCAAACCCCATAGAGACCTGTAGTTCAACCCTATAGTGAGAATTTATTACAGCAGTATATTACATACTTTCACCATGAACGGAGACATAAATGATATCAATAGCCAGAGAAAACTTGTACCCGATTTAGTTTATTTTTTTTTATGTGGTTATATTACATGTATACTTCTTGCTTGACTCACCTATTGTCTAATGTTCCTATTTATAAAGATATCTGAATTACCTGTCTTTCACACCTGCATTGTTGATCATGCTATATTGTAATACAGATAAAGTAGAACATGGTCCGCATACAGCCTGGCAATGTTGAAATTGAATGCTAGTCATGAGGTTTATAGTAAATTAATAAATTATAATTTTGATGGTGTTGGGGAAATATATAACCATTGTATATTTGTAAATAGTATTCCTTTTTTGTAAAATGTATAACACAATAAGTGTAAATAGATGTACATTGACAATTCATATGTCACATTTTGTGTTGTATACATAGCACCTTTCCCATACATTTTATCATGAATTGGTTTGTAGGGTGGATGGAGGGTGGATGGTTCCATGCTGCTTCAAAGATTTCTTCTTTGCAGTAGCAGGAACGCAACTTGGCTGGGTGGTGCTTAGTTGGTTCGTCGCAATATAGCTGAAATATTGTTGAAAGCGACGTTAAATTCTATTCATTCACCCTTGTTCTGTTTGAAATCTGGCACGAATTTAAACGATGGAGAATTACATGTACCATCATTTACAGCTCTAAAGTCTAAATAAGAGTTGTTGGCATGACTGGACTATCCTAGCTGTTATCACTATCTTCAACCTAGTACTGGTACAGGGGTTGAAATTAACACCTGCCCACCTGTCTCTGGCAGGTACTTCTTGCATGAGACAGGTACAGAAATATGTTACCTGTCTCAAGTGACAAGTAGGCAAAAAACAATTTTTCTCATGGTTAATTCACTTTTGCTCAAAAAATTTCAAACTGAATAGAGGAACAGCGAACAGATTATTTAAAGATGAAATCAGCCTCAAAATCGATGGAATTTGTAAACTCTCCTCTGTGGGTTTTTCAGCAGCGAGAATTGCTAAAGCATCATATGTATTATATTTGATGATAATGGGATCGCCATATACAATGAATGCGAGAATATCTTGTCAGAGAAATTTGAAACTCTGTCCGCTTCACAGGTTTTGTGCTTCACCATTGACTATGTGTTGTATGCAGAGAGGGAAATGATGTCACTCTGTGACACTCATGAATCCGAATGCTGAACAGCTGCATCCATGGGAAAGCGTCATGGCTCGTGTCTAATGTTCGGTAGAGTGGCAGAGCATATGTAGACAGAATGCACCACACATATATACGCTTGTTGACACGGCTATCGAAAAATAAAAAATTTTAGAGGCCAATTTCTTCTATTTTTCCCGTTAATGGTAGAAACAAGTTTTTTTTGCGGTCAAATGTGTTTTATTTTGAACCTGTCGTAACATATGTCCGTTTCACGGAGTTTGAGAGACATCGATTCCAGCTTAGATTTGAGGCTGATTACATCTTTAATGCATTATTAATTTGACACAAATTTAATTAATCAGGCCTGATAATACTGAAAGAACCTTTTCTTCATATTTAAGTAACATTACAAAAGACAAGCAATTTTATATCATTAGCATGTTCAGGCTACTGTTGGCAGGAGACCGATAAAGAACATTCTTACCTGTCACCTGATACAGGTTATATTTGTTTTAATAATTGAACCCCTGCTGATATATAGGAATGGGGTATCCTGGGTTTCCAGAAGCATCTAATGGTTGCTATATGGTTATGATTTTTACAAGGGAATAAGGCCTACTCATTGTTAATGTACCTTGTAAGCAGACACCTTGCTCATGTTGGAGACTCAAATCATATGGTGACTCAAATCATATGTTTTATATGTTATCTTAATCATACATGTACCAATGAATGCGACGTTAAATCTGATCCTCTCTCTCCTGTACATGTTCATATCATTAAAAAGACTGATTGAATTTTGTCCGCAATATGACCCAAAAAATGAGAGCGACTGAATTTTAGTAGAGAGATTGAAGTTTCAGAGCATTCACCATACCTCTGAGGTCAGTACGTGATTGAATTGAAATAACCACTTAGGTCAAAAGTATTTGTTTGGAGAGCATTTGATTAACACGAAGATACAATGCACAGAAGTTGAGTAAAGCTTTAATTTGCAGTGATTTGAGGCAGCAAGTCCTAATTTTACAACTGAACATTTCCCTTTTCATGTATCTGTATTTTGAATATGCAGAAATGAGAGAGAATATTATTGTATACCAGAGTTGATATTACTCCAGATAGTTCCAGAATATGTACTAGATGGCTATATATTGCCGTATTGCCTATACAGGGTTGTTGGTTTGATTACCATGATGATTAAATTATTATTTCTATCAAAAATTATTTCCGTAAGCCATATAGTGCTTGTGTATGAACATTTGATTTTAACTTTAGTCTAAGTTCATTCTTCTCCACAATCCAGTGTCTACAGGTTAACAGAAACAAACAGTGCTATATAAATATACAGTGAAACCTGGATATTAATGGGGGGGGGGGGGGATTTGGCTTAATGTCACACTCAAGGTTGTTTCACTCATATGATGACAGTCAGTTTGGTTGGTGGAGGAAGTCGGACAACACAGAGAGAACCACTTCCCGTCGGCAAGTAACTGACACTTTCACACATGGACGAGCTGGGCTCGAACCCGTGCCGGTTCAGTGGTGTGAGGCTAGTGGTCACCAGCGAAGTGCCTTAGACTACTGACCATGATTGAGACCAGATTATAGTGTCTGTTTTGACAGGGTTCTGTTTTATCAAGATTCAATATACCATTGTATTGGAACCACTGATAATGTCAGTATTTAGAGGTTGGTTTATTCAGGTGTTGGTATTCACAGGTTTCACTGTATATGGTAGATGTTGGCTAATCTCAATGATTTTGTTGCATCACTTCATTCGTGTGTCAGATAATTAGTTCACATCATTATGTACCAATAGTGCTAATTCTATTTTCTTCACATTATTTTACTTGGCCTGGTGTGCTAATGTTTTACAGTGTCTGTCATTTTTGTGCGTCATTATTTCTCAGTTTTGTCAGAAAACCATGGTAACGCCTGTCCTGTATAACTAAACTTCCTGGTCTGCAGGCATGTAACCTTTAGTTTCACCTGTGATATTAAGGAAAATGCTAATTATTGAGGAAGCTAAGATACACTCTCTTAACCAGCATATGCCATATGTTCCTCACTCACCTATTTCAGCTATTCAGTCAGATTGGCATTCGTGCTTCGAACGCTGGAGGTGCTTTGAACATCCGATTACCAGTGGCCATATGGTAATTGATTTTATAAGCAGCCTTTTGGTGAAATGGTTTACACTCGGCATGCTTGAAATAACCAAAATGAAAGAGGCAGCTAGTCCTCCTAGCTCTAGGTTTAAATGATGCAAAACATTCAATGTTGATGTACCAGGAATTAACGTAATCGTTAAAACACGAAACCCAATAGATCGCCTCTAGGGGCCTGGAGAGGTGCAGATGTACCTGTCTGAATCAGCAGCATTACTAGAAGAGTAATTAAGGAGAGTGGACAAAATCTGACTAAATGAGCATACATTACCTCGTACAACCTGAGCTATTGAGCTAGAATCATGACAGTTTGTGTATCAGGTCCATCGAACTTCTCATCATAAACACCTCAGTTCCTTGTCCATCCATCTAATTCTGGGAGCTCAAGATCAGTTCCTTGTGTATACACCAGAAGTCCTGGCATTTGCCCCATCCTATCCTTGCACTCATGAAGTTTTCCACAGTCATGGACAATATTCCATGGACTCGCACCTGCTCGCCCCTATTTCTTCTTTAAGTAGCAGGAACACAACTGGGCTGGGTGGTGCTTAGTTGGTTCGTCGTGATATAGTTGAAATATTGTTGAAAGCGACGTTAAATTCTATTCACTCGCTCACTCGAATTTTGAGCCCAGCTGGTCCTTGTGTGAAAGTTTACCAGTTACTTGCCGACGGGCGGTGGTTCTCTCTGGATACTCTGGCTTCCTCCACTATTTAAATCATCACCAAATGAGTGAAATAATCTTTAATGTGACATTAAACCAAATTCTCCCCAATGACAGGATGTCTGATCCACGCACACAGATTTGACCCCAAGCACACGGAAATAGATGGATGGGCAAGAAACGCAGGTGTGTGTGTGAAGAAATTTGCTATGCCTGTGTTTGGGCCTACTACAAATAATACAAAGTTATCATCAAAATTTAATTATTTGGGGGGAGGGGGGCGGGGATTTCCTCTTTGGCAGAAGGAAATCTATCGAACATCAATAATTTAAGTGATTTGTATGGTATAGGAAGACATTACTAATACAAAATAAAGAAGCTAACAAAGAGCTGTGATATTATTGATTAATGTGAACAAAAAAGTCACTCCGCTGTTCATTTTGACCCTATATATAATTATGATTAAATTATTCCTCTGTAACTATTTCCTATCATCATGATTATCTGTGTTAACTATACTATGTCTGTCATCTATTATACTATTATAATGTTGAACCGGACTCTAACAATTTTGTTTTCTTTTGAAATATGTTCATACATTACAGTTCTTCATGTATGTTATTTACTCAGTGTGTATGTTTTCTAATGATTGTATCACTTCAATAACACACTTAAGGAGCTGATTTCAAGAAATACTTGCCTATAGTCAGCTCTTGTTGTTCATAACTGTTCATAATAAGGTTCCTTAACAAGCTGTCAACAAGAGAAAGTTTTAGTCTAAGTTTTGATTTCAGTTGAAATGTGGCCTAAAACTGCACCTTCCTCTCCCACTGTACTGAAATTGTAACCTTCAAAAATTACCCAAGTTTTTATTCCCTCCCCTCAAAAATAATGTATGATTTTGCATTTAAGTACATCAACTGCTTATATGCTGTTGTTAACTTTGAATTTTGGCTTTTCTTGGCCCTTTTTCTTTACCCATGTCAAAGCACCAGCAATAACACAGAACTGGCATCCCAATTGCCCAGTATATGATATTCATGTTCATACCCAAGGAAACATCTGACTTCATTAGTCTTTACAATCTTTTTGGGGGAAGTTACAGTTGTCTGATCTTTGTATTCAGTGTGTAGGGCAACAATAAATAAATTGAATTTGTTTTTGTTTAATTGGATGATCAAACTTGATACAAAGAAGTCTGATATTTTCCTGTGAATTTACTCTGAGAATTATGCTACTGATGGGACTTGTTACTTGTTTTTGTTTTCATCTGGGGATTCCCTGAAAAGACAAGACAAGATGGGAGGCAAGCAGTTGATCAATGTCCAGTTCAGGTTATAATGCTAAGTGGGTTTACTGGTCACTACTGGTTCATGTTGGCTTTACACAAAGAACCCCAACAATGATATCTGTGTCAGAATTCTTCTGTCAAGTACAATACTTTTGTAACAGTTTAACTGCTTGAATTGATCTGAATTCTCAGCTATTGTGCCAATATATCACCTGAACATCTTACGTGTGGAATATATATAGCTGGATCATGTAGAAATTTGGATATGGAATACATGCACATGCCAATTTTGAGTTATTTTTTGTTTTTCCTTTTCATATGTTGTTTAATTATTAATGGTACAGACAATAATTTTTCTTTTTGTAAATATGTATATCTATTCGGTTTGTATTTATTATGTGTGCATGGTGTAAATATTCAGCCATGTAGGAAACAAAGATCAATAAGAGCACTGTCATCATTGATTGATGTCAACCACTGTAAACACTGGATCAGAAATAAAGATGCCATTTCTGTATTTTATTATGTTATTTTATTCCATAACAATTCATTATCCATTCTCTTAACTAAAGTATGTGGTAATTGATTCAGCAAACATAAGTCCGCTAGTTAGCTTCTTGAAAGGTGAAATTCAAACCATGCGGTCTCCAGCAGGCAGACAGACAAACTCCCATTAAGGAATAGGAACCAAATGTTGTGATATGACTGAAATAGTGTTGAAAGTGACATTAAATCCTATTTACTCACTCACTAGTGCCTTACAGAAGAAGTGTTTTCAGTCAGACTCCGTATATTATTTGAAGCTCTCTCCCAAATTAATGGGGCATTTGTGCAAATATGTCCATTTGAAATGAAAAATGAAAGTAAAATTTGACCTTTATTAAACCGCATCAATTTATTTTGGGATATGAAAAACTTTTTTTCAAGGGGCCTAATCACAGATGTGATGAAATACACTCAGCTTCTATATGAATAAAGGGGTTGTTTGGCTATATATGCCCAAATCCAGATTCTTTGTTTAAACCCAACAGCAAATACATGGATCACATGTGTTAAAAATCTTCAAAACATGTTTGATGGATACTGACAAACCTCATTTGGCGAGCGACACCCATGACACCAGCATTTTCAAAACCTCCATCAAGATTTTGCCCTCACATTTTGACTCTCATTTTAGAATTGTGGAAGGTAAACCGATAAATTTGCATTAGGACACCGCTTTGGTGTGCTAAATCTAGATAAAATATAATGTGACACTATTTCTATGGAGCATAACATTAATTATCCAAGACATAAAATTAAAACAGATATATATTTATTGTAGTGCTTATCAACGTTTTTTATCTAAATAAAATGAACTCTCTTTTATATCTTACCCATCCTCGATACCAGGCCCTTGTTCAAAGATGTCTTGCGAGGGATGAGCCAGTCGCATCAAGGGCGATAACTATTGATATTTCAGTCACATCAGGGGAGACAACTTTTTGGAGTTACTTCCCTTGGACACTTTCCAAAATGGCAGCCCCCACGGAGGTAATCGGCGTGTTGATTTAATTTTTGCTCGTTTGAACTATGTTTTCCTTCGAATAAAAGAATTTCGTTGTCATCACGACTGGTAAATAAGTCTACCCAGTACTGCTCATCATGCAACTATACTTGTTGTTAGCGAGGTTTTCAACTTTGATTTCATGACATTTGTAGAAATAAACGTACGAACAGATTGGTTCGGTTGAATACTAGTCCAGGCTCAAAATGGGGTACTACACTTAAGTTGGAGTATAGTACCTCATTTGAGGTAATAATTCTATACCCCAATTGAGGTATAGGGCTATATCAATTTTAGTTTTCGCATATTTTTGCAGTGTAAATTCAGACATCTGTTCTGGCATGGATCAGTTTATCACATATCTGGCCTTGTACTGTCTTGGTCATTTTTTAGCAAAGTATTATCGTTAAACAGTCCGACTAGCTACACATTTTAATTTCATCGTTTAATTTTTCTTACAATGAAAAAGGTCTTAAATGTACAGGTTTAGAGATATTTCACCTACAAAGTCTGACACTATATTGTGACATTGTTCCATCTACTGGCCTTGTGCAAATTACAGGGATATAACTTTAATAAGTAGCTAACTAAATTGATTGTTATGGCAAAACACTGAAACACACTGCTAGCATGCGTAAACCTTTTAACAGTCGTCATCCTATCAGTTCTGACACTGCCATACTAGCAGAATGTGTGATGTCGAGACATTTGAATTCAATTTGTCACTGCATCTACATCCCTGAAATTTACCCCACAACATAAAAACCTGTCTTCTTATGCAGTCTTTATTTGAGTGGAGCTGCTAGAGAGATTACATATTTAAATTAAAGAGACTGATCATTCTGAAAATATCAAAGAGACTGATTCATGTGTAATGTATCTGTGTAATGATTATAATTTGCTGAAAATGACCAATATAGTAAAGCCAAATATGTGGTGAACTGATCCATACCCTCTGTGGTTTGTATAGATATCTGCATTACTGCATAACTTTTTGAAAAGTAAATTGATATAGGTCTACACCTCGATTGGGATATAGCACTGTACCTCAAATGAGGTACCCCAACTTGCACTGCAACTTAGGTACAGCACCCCATTCAACCTAAACCTACATAATGTGACATGCTTGTATTATCAGGTCATAGGCCTATATATATAGCTAAGGCTGTCGGATGAGTTACCGGATGCGCATCTCATTTGCATGTATTGTAATCGTGACCAGAAGGCAATAAGATGTCAGAATAAAGCTTGGATCATTTCTAATTGTTAAAGGTGAACTGCAAAGCTTTCCGATGTTCTGCTAAAATGTCAGAAATCACAACCTTTGCAGTTATAGTTGTCTATGTGTGGTAATAGTTCTGTAGATTATTTTCTTCTTCCGAGTATATGGTAAGTCAAAACTTACCACCAGAAAACGGGAGCCACAACTTTCTAAAACGTCATTGATTGCATCCCGTTGTTTTTGGAACGTAATGACATTATAGTGGTCCTCACTCATTCATCCGACGCAGCATGATGCCATGTAAAATGATACATTAACTAATACTTGACTGAAGTTTTCAATACGGATTTATAACTGGATAACTTTAATACTGTTATTAGCACAATTTAGCAAAATATATTCGCCCCAAAATCGTATAACAGTATATCACACGACACAAGATGTATGTGAGCAATATTTTAGTAAAAAAATTAAAACCTTTACAGTTCACCTTTAAGCAAAATATATAATTATAGGTACCGTAAAATGTTTGTTTTTGTGACAGTGCGAAATTTCTCGTGCTGTAGCGTGGATGTGAGATCAACCTACATTGTCTTCCCAATCTCACTGTCAAGTAATTATATCTAGAAATTGAACAATAATTGTATCATCCTTCACATCAGAACTCAGACTAACGATTCTTTTGCACAAAACTTGAAAATACATTGTACTTCAACGTCAAATTCTTGTTCTCAATGGGTGTCCAATAACTGGTACTGTCGATGGTGGAAACTGAACTGAAAATTAGATTAAAAATAGCTCCTGCACGTGCAAAAGGGAGTGAAGTCATCGATGGAATTCATAATGGAACAAAATTGATGAGCTCGCCAATCATCGGGTCAGTTTTCATGTTATTTCGAGAAATACTTTTCTTTATATTCCAAATTAACTTTCACAAATGCAAGATAATAGATCAGGCTCCTCACTTCCCTCATATGTGAGTAGCTTTGATAGGTTGAGGATAGCTAATAGTTTAACGAGCTAAGCAGTACTGATATTTGAGTTTGTGTCACCAGTGTCAATATCCCAATACAATATTAAATGTCAGTTTGGTTAAGGTCGATGAACTAGTACGGCCGTGAGGCCTTTGTTTAGTGAGTCTGATGAAATGCCAAGCCATTTCCCTGCTGTAGTTGGGGGAAATACTGGACGGCTGATATTTGCCAAAGCCGTTCATCACAAACAATACAATGATTCGATTCTGTATGATCTTACCTTAAATTCAGTTCTTGTTTATATTAAGAGACACAAATTCAGAATGATTCTACAGAAACCGTGCAGAGCTGTTACAGGTAATTCAAAATGGAAGTGGTCATGAGTTTCATTCTGGCGTGAAGCTAAAACTGGACGGTTTCTGATAGACCAGGGCTGGATATGGGTAAGATCATACAGAATCAAATTATTTTATTGTTTGTGACTTATGGCTTCAGGAAAAAGCTAAACCCTATACCGTACTGACATTTAATTTTGTGATATTAACACCGAACAGTGTCAGACCCAACCGATATAATTTTGTGATATTGACACCATACTGATAATTTGTATCAAGAGTATGGTAGATCATTTATATCAAGAGTATGGTAGATCATTTGTATCAAGAGTATGGTAGATCATTTATATCAAGAGTAGACAATTATTTGTATGAAGAGTAGATTATGGAAGATTAATATATCATTTATATGAGGAGTAGATCATTAGTATCAAGAGTACGATCATTTGTATCATGATTAGAACATTTGTATCAAGAGTAGATTATTTTTATCAAGATTAGTATATCATTTGTGTCGGGAATAGATAATTCGTATCATGAGTGAGCTTAGATCATTTGCATATCGAGAATAGATCATTTTCCTGAATCGAAGTAGGCTCTCATTTGCAAATTGTCCAGTAATGAGTCAGCCAGAGAGTCCATCCAAATCCCTTCTCCGGCAAAATAAGGAGAACCGTTGACATTAGAACCTTGATTTTTGGCATGAACGTGCATTAGGGGACTGTTACCAGAAAGTTCTGAGAGGACCTACTTTTGATGAAAATTTGACCTACTTATAGGTGACCTATAAACCCCAAAATTGGCAAAAACATGTCCTAAGGCCATGGAAATGCGCTTAATTAGGTCATTGTCAGTGTGACCTGACCTAATTAACCTACTTTCTGACCCAATTTCTGACCTAATTAGGTGATCTAGAAACCTCGAAATGGGCAAATACATGTTTCAATGCCTCCGACCATGGAAATGCGCTTAATTGTATTTGCTAAAACTTTTTCCAAAAATAAATATGTTATTACAAGTAAGGTGATCATTACTTTCAAATATACTGGCATGAACGTCCATTAGGGGACTGTTACCAGCAAGTTCTGAGCTGATCTACTTTAGATGAAAACCTTTTGATGAAAATTTGACCTACTTAGGTGACCGGTACACACTTAAATCATATCAAACCCTACTTTGTAGGTCCTGTGATGTTAGTCACACTGCCATGTGTATCATTGAATCATTTATCTCAACAATAGATCATATGTATCAACATTAGATTATTTGGATCAAGTGTAGATCATTAGGATCAAGAGTAGATCATTTGTTTGCAGAAAAAAGGCATCTATTCTACAGGTTAATCATGATCGGCCTAGTTTCTCATGTTCTATCTTGATTTTATATAATATCTATTTGTGTCAATGAATCTGACAGGTGCTGATCAGTACGGACTTGTCGGGTCAGATGTGGAATGCCTGTGTATGGGACATTCATTCTGGAACATCCCTACTCACATACAAAGGGAACAGCACGGCACCGAGGGGACTCTGTGTCCTGGGGGGAGATTATCTCATTGGTGCGGTCAACAACAAGCCTTTACTGCAGGTCTGGGCACTTCAGAGAAAGGTACATACACTGTATATATACATGCCAGTAAAACCATTGATGGCCATCCCCCATGTGTCCCCTCGATCTAAACTGTTCCAGGAAGGCCGGGAGGTTATACAATAAAGCATGGGAATAAACCAACATGTCGTCATATTTGCAGGTTATACAATAAAGAGACTTAATAATATGACAAGTTAACATACCAATGTTCTATTGTATAACCTCAGCCCAGTGGGGCTTCCAGGGATTGACCTGCGATGTCGTTGTACACATCGCAGGTCATGGTGAGAATAGGCCTCAGCTCCTCAGAGAGCTTGTCATAAGAGGCGACTAACTGAGGCACCCGTGGGGTTCCCGGGTGTGAAAAGGAATAGGACCCCACCCATGTGGTTCCCGGGTGTGAAAAGGAATAGGACCCAACGTCATGATATGACTGAAATATAGTTGAAAGCGACGTTAAACCCTATTCACTCACTCACTCACTGTATTAGCTCATAATATTACAGCTTGTATATCCATGCTTTATTTTATTGAAAAACAAGTTATCCTCTGATTTGCATAATAATAGACTACATGTTTTATTCTCCATTAAAAAACTATATACGCTTGCATTGGAAAATCACTATAATGACATATAACAATATATAAGCTAAGTCACCTGAGATTTTGGAGTGATATGATGAATAAATCAAAGTTATTATAAAGTGAAAACGATCTTTTTTTCCCCCCCTCTTGGAGATGTAGTTCTCATTAAAATGATACACTAACATAGTTGGGCTCTTCCTTTATTATGCCCCCCCCCCCCTCTAACTAGAGGGGGGGGCATATAGCGATCACTTTGTCCGTCCGTCTGTATTTCTTGTCCGCGCGATATCTCGGTTAATAATTGATGGACAGGATTGAAACTTGCATGGAATGTGGCCAGTGGCTCATAGTTGTGCAGCGTAGAGTTTTTTCCGCGTTCCGGTATCATTTTCAAGAGTTATGGCCCTTTTTCTGCCGTCCGTCCGAATTTCTTGTCCGCGCGATATCTCGCTTAATAATTGATGGACAGAATTGAAACTTGCATGGAATGTGGCCAGTGGCTCATAGTTGTGCAGCATAAGAGTTTTTTCCGCGTTCCAGTATCATTTTCAAGAGTTATGGCCCTTTTTCTGAAATCTCTGTGAATGGGATTTGTCCGGGCTGGATCTTGGTTAATATTGTATGAACAAGTATGAAATTTGCATGACATGTGGTCAGTGCCCCACAGTTGTGCAGCGTAAAGTTTCTCCCCGTTCCGCCTATATTTTCAAGAGTTATGGCCCTTAGTTCCTGAAATCTCTGTGAATTGGGACTTGTCCGGGCTGGATCTTGGTTAATATTGTATGGACAAATATGAAATTTGCAGGGTATGTGGTCAGTGCCCTGTAGTTGTGCAGCGTGAAGTTTCTTCGCGTTTCGCATATATTTTCAAGAGTTATGGCCCTTTGTTCATCAAGTCTTTGTGAATTGGGACTTGTCCAGGCTGGATCTCGGTTAATATTGTATGGACAAGTATGGAATTTGCAGGATATGTGGTGAGTGCCCTGTAGTTGTGCAGTGTGAAGTTTCTCCGCGTTTCGCGTATATTTCAAGAGTTATGGCCCTTTTGTTCTTGAAATCTTTGTGAATTGGGACTTGTCCGGGCTGGATCTCTTTTAATATTGTATGGACAATTATGGAATTTGCATGATATGTGGTCAGTACCCCATAGTTGTGCAGCGTGAAGTTCCTCTGCTTTCGGTTATATTTTCAAGAGTTATGGCCTTTTGTTCATCAAACCTAAATGAATGGGATATATTTATTTGTCCAAAGCACATTCCAAAGTAGATCACATAGGTCCTGAAGTATGAAATTGCCCCAAAAAGAGTGAATTGGATGCAAAATTCAAAGTTCACGATCACTTCATAATTTCACCACAATATACTCCCAAGGAATGTAGGTCTCATAACCAGGTCACATTTTTGAATTTGGCGAAAGTCCCGGGTGGAATATGTACATGTATTATGCGAGGCATGCCGAAAAAAGTGACTGAAACAGAATTTTTATAATTAGCTAAATTAGGCCTCCACAGACCAATACAAAACAGAACAATGGTGGAGCAGTGTCGGATTAAAGCGGAAGGGGGGCATACAATTGAGCAATCTCTGATTGCTTCCTTGCTGCGTTTTATATTTCGAAGTAGTACAAAAGATTATTTGGTTCATGGTTATTGTTCATATATTTATTTGCCAGTAATTAACTGTTCACTGTTTAGATCATAATCAGCACAGAATTCTTTATACATGATATAGGAACAGATACAGATGAAGATGGTATGTCCTGGGAAGGTTTCCTCACTGGCTGTCACAACAGACGGAGCATACTGTGTGGCTGGGATTGCAGAAAAAATACATGTTTGGCAGGTAACTGTATGAGATAACTGTTTGGCAGGTAACTGTATGAGATAACTGTTTGGCAGGTAACTGCATGAGATAACTGTTTAGATATCATATGCATACATAACCATTGCTGAAATATGTTAGGCTAATGACAATTGACTCCTTGTTTCCCGTCAGCCTGTTTTCAAAAGTAATGCAGGCGGGGTGTTACTTTTCATTATTCATTGGCCAACATCATTCGGCGGCCAGGTTTGAGAAGGTTTAAACAAACGAGTTACCTCCCCCGACAGGATTTTTCATGCTAGCATATTATTCTGATCAATATTTCCATTTCCATCAGATCTGATGTGTCTTTGAGGTTGTTAAACGAAATGAGTTTGGCTTAAACATTTTACTGATTTCAACATGTTTAAAGAGAGAAATTGCACTTGGAAAGTGCTTTAAAGTTGGAAAATGAAAATAAATGAAAATAATGAAAAAAATGGGCGGTAGGTAAAATGACATGTGAACAGCTGACGGGGAAACAAGGAATCGAGTATGGGCAGCCGTATAGATTTTGAAGGTGAAAAATAATGTTTGATTTAAGTGATTTATTGGCTGTCAGCAGGAATAAATCCACATAAATAGGAACAATGAAGCTGTTTAAACCATCTGAACTATTTCGTTCCAAGGGTAACTTTATTAGTCGGAAATGGCACTTTGAGTTTTGGAAAGATTTACAATGTAGTACAATTGAAATAAATGAGAGAAATAAAACACTTATTAAGGGGGACTTTTACCCGAAAATCTGATTAATCAAATTTTCCCAGCCTTTGTCTTTTGCAGATTTCTTCCCAATGGTTTGGAGTAAGACTTTGAGAATTCTCTCACTTATCAATCAAGACATGAGGGAGATAATGAATGAGAAAAAAAATGAAAAAAATGTTTTTTAATGAATCATTGTCAATGGGACTGTCAAGTGGGCTTAACTCAGTTAAGTATAAGGCCCCCAAATGCAGCATCAAATTGATCAACATGAGCAGTGTGACTAACATCACAGGACCTACGAAGTAGAGTAGGCATTAGGACTCGAACGCGAACTGAACTCTTGGAAATCCCCACCCCCAGTTGAAATCCTGCCTATATTAAGATGGGCACCGCCCAAGTCAGAATCGCCAGTGATTTTCATCAAAAATCACCAGGAATTTTCATCAAAAGTAGGTCAGCTCAGAACTTGTTGGTAACAGTCTTCTAATGCGCCTTCATTCCAAAATTAAATAACGATCGCCGATTTAATTTTACAATTTTTAACTAAAGGAAACAGATTGAATAATAAAGGTTCAGTAGATTTCAAGCTTTACGTGTGAAAATACATTTACATCTCTTTAATGGTTTTCAGTGCCCTTGTCCAGGATCAAAACAACTTTTTGAATCACATTATTATAGTAGAAAGGTAGCATTTATGTAGTTTACGGTAATTCAACTCAAGACCAACACCTTCTATGCACAAGATAATAATGATTCTATGTCATTCTCCTGAGCATAACCGGTACAAAAACGAATAAATAGCATCTCTACATCACGTTGTTATCTAGATATATGAGACAACACATTTTGGGTATCGGTAATCTGATGAATGTACTATTCCGGTTTTCTTGTTTCACATTATATTCTATGACGGTTGATCGGTGATTTTCTTCATTGATAAACATTAAACCACCTCAGCTTCGTTGTGTGAATCGGAATTGCATTGCTGTGACTGTGACACACCAACACACTCCGTGGCAGTGATTCTGTATCCCCTAATCAAGGAATCAAAATGGATCAAGATTTGAAATGACAAGAAAAATTTAGGCATATTTTGTTTACACATGTAATTTTTTGTTTAAATTATATCCAAGTGTGATATATAGTCAATATTCAAGAGGTACAAAAAAAACTCAAGTTATCATATTTTCACATTTTCACATCATGATCAAAGTTACTTTATCTAGTTAAATTCTACCAAAGAAGACCCTTTAAACATGCCGTCATGGCTTTGTTTCACCCTCAGTAAACTTTTATCATTGTCGCTCACACAGACTAATCTGAAGGATGATACCACATCT
>JAVTVY010010356.1:0-44614 GCA_036873755.1 Hanleya hanleyi | reverse complement strand
CTAAGGCGGTCATTAACTCCTATCTACGGCGGTCATTAACTCCTAAGTAAGGCGCTCATTAACTCCTAACTAAGGCGGTCATTAACTCCTATCTACGGCGGTCATTAACTCCTAAGGCGGTCATTAACTCCTAACTAAGGCGGTCAATAACTCCTAACTAAGGCGGTCATTAACTCCTAACTAAGGCGGTCATTAACTCCTAAGGCGGTCATTAACTCCTAACTAAGGCGGTCATTAACTCCTAACTAAGGCGGGCATTAACTCCTAACTAAGGCGGTCATCAACTCCTAACTAAGGCGGTCATTAACTCCTAACTAAGGCGATCATTAACTCCTAACTAAGGCAGTCATCAACTCCTAGCTAAGGCAGTCATTAACTCCTAACTAAGGCAGTCATTAACTCCTAACTACGGCAGTCATTAACTCCTAACTAAGGCAGTCATTAACTCCTAACTAAGGCAGTCATTCACTCCTAACTACGGCAGTCATTAACTCCTAACTAAGGCAGTCATTCACTCCTAACTAAGGCAGTCATTAACTCCTAACTAAGGCAGTCATTAACTCCTAACTAAGGCAGTCATCAACTCCTAACTAAGGCAGTCATTAACTCCTAACTAAGGCAGTCATCAACCCCTAACTAAGGCAGTCATTAACTCCTAACCAAGGCAGTCATAATGCAGTCATTAACTCCTAACTAAGGCAGTCATTAACTTCTAACTAGGGCAGTCATTAACTCCTAACTACGGCAGTCATTAACTCCTAACTAAGGCAGTCATTAACTCCTAACTAAAGCAGTCATTAACTCCTAACTAAGGCAGTCATTAACTTCTAACTAAGGCAGTCATTGACTCCTAACTAAGGCGGTGGTCATTAACTCCTAACTAAGGCAGTCATTAACTCCTAACTAAGGCAGTCATTAACTCCTAACTAAGGCAGTCATTAACTCCTAACTAAGGCGGTCATTAACTCCTAACTACGGCGGTCATTAACTCCTAACTAAGGCAGTCATCAACTCCTAACTAACGCGGTCATTAACTCCTAAATAAGGCAGTCATTAACTCCTAACTAAGGCAGTCATTAACTCCTAACTAAGGCAGTCATTAACTCATAACTAAGGCAGTCATTAACTCATAACTAAGGCAGCCATTAACTCCTAACTAAGGCGGTCATTAACTCCTAACTAAGGCAGTCATTAACTCCTATATATAGTTAGAAGCTTGATTATTTGAGAGAATTGGGATTAGTTTTCGTTCGAGGTTTTACATAGGAGAATCCTTACATAGGAGAATCCTTACAAAGGAGAATCCTTGCAAAGGAGAATCCTTACAAAGGAGAATCCTTACAAAGGAAAATCCTTTGGGTGTTAAAGCGACTAAGAAATAACAGAGTACCGGCACGACAAACTTTCCGTTTTTACTGAATACACTTTCGCAATTATTTCAAGGTTGATACTTCTTTATGTAAACGCCAAGAACTATCTAATTTTCGAGTACTGGTAAGTTGTAAGTTGTTCGTTCAGGGTTACTATCTTGAGAGCCACAGAAAACTGAAGAAAATAAAATTTTGAATCTAAATCATCAGAGACACTTCGCCCCGCCCAACAACCAACCAACTCCTATACCGCCAACATTCCACATAAAACTAATAAATTCTGAGTAAATCTAGTTTGCCATTATTATCTGTCTTAAAGTACGATTACACGATATCAGCCACAGTGTGTTTTTGTTGAAATAAAATTCAAGTAGGAGTGAAGAGGACAACGGTGGTTTTTACTATCGTAGCTTTGAGCTATCAAAACAATCAGGGACAAAAGATTCGACTAGATATCTGCCTGAAAGGGGAGAAATTTCACAGGTGAAAGTGTCGGGTTTGATGGATGGACACAGATTAAGCAGGGACTATCGGCAATCCCTCACAAATCTCGTCACATAAAACCTTTCACAGACAGATCACGGTCACGCGGGAAGTCGAAATCCCGTTGCTCCTATATCACGGCGCGACATATCTACCGTCAAATCTCGTCACCCCTTGACCAGCCCGTGGTAACGGACTCCTTTTCTTTCTCGGGTTCTGGTCAGTACTCGGAAAATCCTTTCGGCTTAAGAATCTTGTAGAACCTAGTATTGGTCGAGATTAAAATACATGGACCACATCTTAGACCATCCTCGATATACAAGCCCGTATAATCTGTACAACCCCTGCATGCACTATCAATTGAACTGTCTGTTCGAAGCAATAGCCAATGAGAGGACCACGTTACAGTGTGCCTCGCCGTGTTCGAGGCAAACTGAGTTTATACTGAAAATACACTGGAGGATGGTTGCATTGATGTTAGTGCGTAGTCTCTCAATTCAAAACAAACACTAATTCCACAGGAAGTGAAATATACGAGACATTGCCTGGATTCTAACTGACTGTCATTCGGAACTCCTAAAACTAACACATAGCCATGGCTGGCTATACGAAATGTAGCTCTCCTCCATCTGCCGAGGGTGCAATTTGGCAGAGGGTAGAGAGCTTGCAAACTCGCTTTGTAGCTCTCTTCTATCTGCTGAGGGTTCAATTCAGCAGAAGGTGAAGAGCTTGCAAACTCGCTTTTTGCCTTGTCCGATGAACCATAGATAGAGCTGATGGTCCTAGATGGTCCTAGATCAGATAGACCTAGGTCTAGGATGTTCTCATCAGTCTGAGAAACCGTAATTTATGGTTGTTCTTTTCGTCTCTCTAAACAATTGTAATCATTTTATCATCATGGAATAATTATGATTTTCACACACAATTTCAATATGACCCTTGCATATAAAGTAATCACGTCGTCGTTGTAAAGAGGGGTTCACTCTTGATGTAATCATCATGTTCGGTGTCATGCTGATTTGTAAGTTCGAGTTCAAGACCTGAAGTACATCACCTTTGGCACTTCGACGACACGAGCATCATGTGCACTACTGCAAGGATTGACAACACGGACATCATGGTTTATTGCTGGCATCAATGATGACACGAACATCATGCTATATTGTTGACATCATTGACGATCATCATGCTGTATTATTGTCATTATCGATGACAAGAATATCGTGCTGTATTTGTGGCATTGCATGGCATCATTCACTTCATGAACAGCATGTCGATTGTTGCATTTTTAGCATCGTTGGTGACTTGAACTTCATGTTGTATTCTTGGCATCGTTGATAACTCGAAAGTCATGTTGTATTGTTGGCATCTTTGATGACACGAACGTCATGTTGTAATGTTGGCATCGTTGATGACTCGAACGTCATGTTGTAATGTTGGCATCGTTGAGGAATATCACGTTGTGCTGCTGGCATCAAAGAATATGGATGATCCTATCCCTAGTCTCATATAGGAGGAACATTGGCTGTTTGTTTCGTTTGCCTAATTATATATTCATTTATCCGTCGTTTCGAATTTAATTATCGTACTTATATTCATTATACTTTTTTAGTTTCAAGCCTAAATGGTTAACTTTTTTGGATTTACGGCACGTACATTTTAATCTTGAGTTCACGCATTCATCAAACTATATTATTACTGCCATGATAACCTGACACTATGAATGAAGTCAAATAAACATAAACTGTATTATACAAGAATAGTCTTTCGATTGTTGAGGCTGATATTCTGTACAGACGGATACCGTACGTACCGAACCTTGGATCTGATGACTAGATCAAGTCTGTTTGTCCCGAAACGACAGGAAATGTCTGATCCCGGCCTAGCGGGGTGTCGATAATTATCCGAGCTCGTTAACGAAGCGACTGGTCAGTTTTGACCATTGGTCATCTCCATTCAGCCGGGCACGCCCGTCTGTAAAACGACTCCTTATTAATAGCATCCCCTCCCATATATATTGAATTAATTCGACTAATATGAGATGTCCCTTTGTTTACTATTTGTAGTTCGACACAAAAGATAACTACGGAAATCGGCTTTGGCAAATATAGTATTTGTGTGATATTTGCCGAATTTGATATAAACATACTGATAAATTGGAGCCCCGCTGGGAAACCCTTGTAACTCCTCCACTTAAGACGTTCGCGCATGCGCAGTATTACAGTGTGAATCATAGTTATTCACCAATATTTGCTAAAACTCTAGCATAGAATTGTATGATTGATGATGTATGTTCCCGTTTTAGTCTTCCGTATTATTTTTCTGTGTTCCTACCAGGTGTGGTGTGGTAGACGTCTGAATGCACTCTCACAAATCCCCACCCAAAACACCAATAATCTACCACAAATTAGTTGACAAAAATTAAGGATTTTGCAGATTTGGAGAGGATGCCCTCCAAGGGTAACTCACAGTAAAACATGGAACCCTTCCACGGAGTAGACAAATATTTATTGTAAAAACCCAACATTTTCAAAATAGACATGTTTTCACCAGATCACATCACGTGGAAAAATGTATGCACGTGCGGCCATTGTCTTCCCCTCCACAGTGAACATGTAAGCATTTTCCTTGTAACGTCGAAGATATTTAGTAGGAGCCGGACATGTTTTTCACTGCCTTCGTTCCAGAAAATCAGTTAGGCCTATCTCAGTCCTCCAGCAGAGTCATCTCCAACCACCATGTCCTGTCTATCTCCAACCGTATTGCCTGTCTATCTCTAACCACCGTCCTGTCTATCTCTAACCACCGTCCTGTCTATCAATCTCTGCCGTGTTGACAATCAATATTCACCACACGAGCTGTCCGATTTTCTCACATCTGATATCAAAGGAGGTACATTTTAGAGTCGGGCATTCTGAAACACTTACCACAAGAAATTGTGTCGTTTTTCACTTTTATGCTTATTTGGATTTCACGTTGATATTCTCCAAATGGCAAACTTCATAGAAACAAAGTTGCTCAGGAAATAACGGAAGTCCGGTTTCCAGAATAAAAATAGCTGACATGACGAGGGTACCAAACAGAAATGGAGGGAGGTAACCTGTAGAGAAGATGCATTGTTCGTCTATGTCCCGCACAACTCGTACAACAAATGACCCAAACCTTCAAAGAAATGGGTAACATGGATTTGATCAGACCTTGAGCAATGAGTATCCAGAATTGGGCCTGGAATGGGAAATAAAAATGGACCTACTCGGACAACCCAAAGGCTAAGATGAAGACATTCGTTACGGTGATAAGGAACACCAGTGCCACGGTCCAATTATTCAAACGATATTTCCGTTCCAGTCTCTCGTCCTCAGTCTTATTGTCACGTGACTCTTTCGCACCGATGGCAATCAAGAGCAAACCTGTAGCTATCTGTAGGATTATTGAAATCAAAAGCATGATGAGGAGGAGTATGAAGTACTTGTGCGCAGGGCCGGCATCAACCACAGTCTTCAGCTGAGAGGCATTGGCCAACATCAGAGCAAGATCCATCAGGCCTTGCGCAGCCGTCTTCCGGGTCGTATAACGGTTATATTTAAAGTTGCGCTGTGGGATGGAAAATATAGAATAAACCTTTAAGGAGGTTCCAGACAATTTCAAAAATAAATGTCATTTTTCTCATATTTTGACAAGATATAGCTTAAAAGATTAACGTTAAAAATAAATGATAAATTTAAGGGGTCACCGAGCTTATATTTGCAAAACCTGGGATTTAGTTTGATCTATTACAATGTTTTAACCCTGCACTAATATATCGATTAGATAGAAATTCTATGAAAAATGCCTCCATTTTCATAGAAAAAGCTAATAGTTTCTAAGAAGTTGAAATGTCATTTTCTCCAAATAGTTTTCTGGAACAATGCTGAATCGGAAAATAAAATAAACAAGAGGAGTCACCAGGCTTCTCTTCGAGACACCATGGTCATGAGGTCAAATTACCCTCGCTATGTCAGTTTGTCAGCGTTACTTCCTTGAGGTCGTATTGCTTCAAAATTTGGAAAACGCATTATCTAATTCAAAAATCCTTTCACAGCTGTTATCGTATGTATTCCTTTTCGATTAAATTTCCTTTAAATATTTGTTTGAGATCAATTTGATAACCGAGGTCGCTTGTGGAATAAGTGTTCTCTGATCCAAGGCGATCAGTTCAACCAATAAAAGAATTGAAACGGAATTCATGAAAGTAGAACCCAAATGGTTTGGTTTAAACGTAATTTATTTGTCACACGGGAAACACTTTAAGCTCGGGGCTTATGGCGTGTCTCCAAATTGTTCATAAAATACATTTTACAATGTTTTGGATAAATATGTACAAGAGGAGATGTGGAAGATATCTGTATAGAACAATATATAGATTTACATGTCAGGAATGATGTGTACCGAAAGTAGTATATAGACGGCGTTTAATGGCATATTGACCTCATTAATTGTTCCCCGGGTAAAATTTGAGGTGGAACTTGATCACGTGACGATCATGTGATCGTTGGGGAGGAAAATTACCTTCAACACAGAAGAGTTCCAATCTAGGGGGGAGGTAACTCCGGGTCACTATAGTTCCGGCAAAGGACCCGTGGGCATGTATTCTTCCGCGGTGATGCGGTCGCGGAAGAAAGCTTCCGCGGAGAAAAAGTAGTCCCCAGACTTCAAATACGCTGCCTGGTCCGATTGGGTCGAATGAGGTATCCAAGTGAAGCATTCGTGACGGGGCATCCAGTCATGGGTGGGTGCATGTAAAATTAGGATTTTTTCCCGAAACTATAAAAAGCGGAACACGGACTTTACCCCTAAAATAGGGGAAAACACCTATCAGCCCTAGCCAAAAGGGCTAATATCGGTCCCCGGGCCTATTGGGACCTGCCTATCAAGTCAATGGGGTGGGTGCATGTAAAATTAGGATTTTTCCCCGAAACTATAAAAAGCGGAATACGGAATATACCCCTAAAATAGGGGAAAACACCTATCAACTCTAGCCAAAAGGGCTAATATCGGTCCCCGGGCTTATTGGGGCCTGCCTATCCAGTCAATGGAGTGGGTGCATGTAAAATTAGGATTGTTTTCCGAAAATATAAAAAGCGGAACTCGGACTTTACCCCTACAATAGGGGTCTGTATTATACAATATAAGGGAAAATGCCTGTATGGGGGGAGGGGTGGTCAACATTTTTTGTGGGCTTTACTATGGCTTGTGGGGTCTCGTTTTTCTCGTCTCACCAAGAAAATGACAATGGGAAGGGTCCCGGAGCGAATCGGTGAAATTTTTGGGAAAAGTCACCGAGGTCTGTATATAGGCTCATACTGGCTATATGGGGGGAGGGGTGGTCAATTTTTTTTGTGGGCTTTACTATGGGTTGTGGGGTCTCGTTTTTCTCGTCTCGCCAAGAAAAACACGATGGGAGGGGTCCCGGAGCGAAGCGGTGAAATTTTTGGGAAAAGTCACCGAGGTCTGTATATAGGCTCATACTGGCTATATGGGGGAGGGGTGGTCAATTTTTTTTTGGTGGGCTTTACTATGGCTTGTGGGGTCTCGATTTTCTCGTCTCGCCGAGAAAAACACAATGGGAAGGGTCCTGGAGCGAATCGGTGAAATTTTTGGGAAAAGTCACCGAGGTCTGTATATAGGCCCATAGGCTGGCCATGGGGGGTATAGGTCCAACCTGGGAAATTCACACACGTTCATTGTGATATGGGTTGCTTGGATTTGTTTTTCACGTCTCGTCATTTAGAACACGATGGGAAGGGTCCCGGAGCGAAACGGTGAAATTTTGGAAAAAGTCACCGAGGCCTGGGTAGGCCCATAGGCCTATACTGCATGGCTATGGGTGTATAGGTCCATACGGGGTGGACGTTTTGGGATCTAGGTGGGCCACTAATGGATCCGATGGGGTCGAGTGAGGTATCAATGTGAAGCCTATGTGAGGGGGCAACCGATGGGATGGATGTGGGGTAGGAATATCGTCATTCTGCGCATGCGCAATAGACAAAGTGTATGGAAATAGACGTTTTGGGATCTAGGGGAGCCACTAGTGGGCCGATTGGATCGAGTGAGGTATCAATGTGAAGCCTATGTGAGGGGGCATCTGATGGGGTGAGTGCGGGGTTGAAATATCGTCACTCTCCGCATGCGCAGTGGACAAAGGGTATGGAAATAGACGTTTTGGGGTCTAGGTGGGCCACTAGTGGGCCGATGGGATCGAGTGAGGTATCCATGTGAAGCCTATGTGAGGGGACTAGACTAGGGTGTGTTTCCATTCTGCTGCGCAGATCACGTGGGTTGTGACGTCACTTCCGGAGCCCGGGGCAATCACGGGGAGATCAGATGATAGTTCAAGGTCATATTGAATGGTAGGAATGGGTGTACTGACCTGTTCATCTGTGGTTTATATCCGGGGACTTATATTCGGGGCCTTTAGCTGTGTGTTCCGGGTACATCCGAGTTTACACGGGAACAGTCGAGTAGTTACGGAGGAAGACACGGAGGTGACCGAAGATGTCACGGAGGTGCCCGAAGAGCCACGGAGGTTACCGAAGCTGTTACGGAGGTCACCGAAGAGACACGGAGGTGGTCCAAGATGTCCCGGAGTTTACCGAAGAGTCACGGAGATGCCCGAAGAGTCACGGAGGCACCCGAAAAGACACGGAGTTTGCCGAAGGGAAGGTATTTGGTGTAGAGAGGGACCATACTTGGTCCGTATGCGTAGTGTGAGGTGTCATCTTGTAGCAACGCCCGCCAACGCCAAGCTTAACGCTTCAACGCCCTGGTGAAATAGCTCAGAAGTTCTGATTTTCTAGATATTCCATGGAATTGTCACTAATTCTTCGAAATGCAGTGACGCCCGTCAACGCTCGTAGTTACGCCTTAACGCTCTAACATAACGCCTTGACGCCATGATATAGACCGGAGAGAGAACAACAACAAGGATGACACATGAGAGAACAACAACAACAAGAAGTTTTTTTTCATATAGTTTATTTTCCCAATGTTACAACATACCCACGCTGGGGGAGCCGCGTTGGGTATGTTTACAACTCAAGAAAACTCTTGTCCAATCAGAGGCCGCCATTTGGCGCTGCATCTGTTATATTCCTTCTTGTCCGTTAGATGTATTTTCGGCTGCTCTTGTCTGTCGCCATTTCAGAAATTCCATCTTTGCTCGCTGTGACCTAAGCCTCGTCGGGCAGGCCTGGATATTCTTCGGGCAGCATGTCCTGAAACAGTTGTTTGCGCATTCTGATCGCATTTTCCAGGGCCTCGGTGGGTGGTAGTCCCATAGCCTCTTCCAAGTGACGCTTGGTCTTCATGATGGACCTGTGCGTGGGGTGACCTTTCATTTCAAGCGGTAGTACGGTATACTGTTCATAGATCGCCATGGCTGTTTTCCTGATGCGGGGGCGCATTTGGGTGTACGCCTGTTGTAAATTATCCTCTCCGGCGTCCTCGATCGCTGCGGCGTAAGTATTGATAGCTGCTGTCACAATACGATCCCAGAAGGTAGGTTCTGCATCACTTTCCACGGACGCAGGCTGCCTATCTGAGGTCAAGCTCTCCGTATCACTAGATAGACTCTCAGCAATATCTGTTTCGGTATCAGTCGATACACTCTCAGCAGTCTCTGTATCAGCATCCGCCTCAACGGACTCCTCGGAGTCTTCAATCCCATGTATATTTTTCTGGTGTCGCATCATATCGTAATTTCTGGTGAACGTGCGTTCGCACTCAGAGCAAGTGTAAGCCATGTTGACGGTTGAACGTCGACTGTGCGTGTTTTTGGAAATACGCTTGCTTTTATAGACAGTAACGCCCATCAACGCTTAGCTTAACGCTTCAACGCCCAGGTGAATTAGCTCAGAAGCTCTGATTTTCATGGAATTAACACCAATTCATCGAAATGCAGTGACGCCCGTCAACGCCCCTCGTTACGCCTTAACGCCCGTCTCAACGCCTTAACGCCCGTCTCAACGCCTTAACACACTTTCTTAACGCTTTAACGTCGTTTAATGATGCGTTCGAACAAATGTTTCTTTTGTGCTATTGCTCTGACATACGCCGCTTTCCAGTTCATGCCCGAGGTTTTCAACATCGACGCTGTTCTTTCAATTTCCATATGGACTGGGTCCTTATCCAACAATTTCATATGGGTCACGAGGTCGACATACCGCTGACGTAAAGCCCGTCGTAGTCTGGGTGCCAATTCGACCAATACATAAGGACTGATGAGGGACACATGTTCATTCTTATATGTACAGACACCACCACCAACACCACCACCACACACCACCACACACCCACACACACACACACACACACACCATCACCACCACATTCCACCACCACCACCACCGCCACCACCGGGCGTTGACGGGCGTCAACGCCCGGTGGTGGTGGTGGGAGCTCCCGTGTGGCAGAGCTCTTGGATCGGAGCTCTTGGAGCTCAAAGCGTGTGGAGCTCAGAGCTCGGAAGTGACATTTGCCTATGACATCTGTGAGGTCACTTCCGCTTCCGTTCACGTGACCGGAACTGACCTTTGACCCCTGCGCATACGCTTCACATTGATACCTCACTCGATCCAATCGGCCCACTAGTGGCTTCCCTAGATCCCAAAACGTCTATTTCCATACACTTTGTCTATTGCGCATGCGCAGAATGACGATATTCCTACCCCACATCCATCCCATCGGTTGCCCCCTCACATAGGCTTCACATTGATACCTCACTCGACCCCATCGGACCATTAGTGGCCCACCTAGATCCCAAAACGTCCACCCCGTATGGACCTATACACCCATAGCCATGCAGTATAGGCCTATGGGCCTACCCAGGCCTCGGTGACTTTTTCCAAAAATTTCACCGTTTCGCTCCGGGACCCTTCCCATCGTGTTCTAAATGACGAGACGTGAAAAACAAATCCAAGCAACCCATATCACAATGAACGTGTGTGAATTTCCCAGGTTGGACCTATACCCCCCATGGCCAGCCTATGGGCCTATATACAGACCTCGGTGACTTTTCCCCAAAATTTCACCGATTCGCTCCGGGACCCTTCCCATTGTGTTTTTCTTGGCGAGACGAGAAAAACGAGATCCCACAACCCATAGTAAAGCCCACGAAAAAAAATTGACCACCCCTCCCCCCATACAGGCATTTTCCCTTATATTGTATAATACAGACCCCTATTGTAGGGGTAAAGTCCGAGTTCCGCTTTTTATATTTTCGGAAAACAATCCTAATTTTACATGCACCCATCCCATTGACTGGATAGGCAGGCCCCAATAAGCCCGGGAACCGATATTAGCCCTTTTGGCTAGAGTTGATAGGTGTTTTCCCCTATTTTAGGGGTAAAGTCCGTATTCCGCTTTTTATAGTTTCGGGAAAAAATCCTAATTTTACATGCACCCACCCCATTGACTTGATAGGCAGGCCCCGATAAGCCCGGGGACCGATATTAGCCCTTTTGGCTAGAGTTGATAGGGGTTTTCCCCTATTTTAGGGGTAAAGTCCGTGTTCCGCTTTTTATAGTTTCGGGAAAAAATCCTAATTTTACATGCACCCACCCCATTGACTTGATAGGCAGGTCCCAATAAGCCCGGGGACCGATATTAGCCCTTTTGGCTAGGGTTGATAGGTGTTTTCCCCTATTTTAGGGGTAAAGTCCGTGTTCCGCTTTTTATAGTTTCGGGAAAAAATATTAATTTTACATGCACCCACCCATGACTGGATGCCCCGTCACGAATGCTTCACTTTGATACCTCATTCGACCCAATCGGACCATGCAGCGTATTTGAAGTCTGGGGACTACTTTTTCTCCGCGGAAGCTTTCTTCCGCGACCGCATCACCGCCAGACCGCATCACCGCGGAAGAATACATGCCCAGGGGTCCTTTGCCGGAACTATAGTGACCCGGAGTTACCTCCCCCCTAGATTGGAACTCTTCTGTGTTGAAGGTAGTTTTCCTCCCCAACGATCACATGATCGTCACGTGATCAAGTTCCACCTCAAATTTTACCCGGGGAACAATTAATGAGGTCAATATGACCTTAAATGCCGTCTATATACTACTACCGAATGATTACATAATAATATAAAATGATTGCATTATTAACAGTGATACCGACATGTAGGAGAGGATTGGTGGTCCAGAAGATGCTAGTAGGGCACGCTTGGATGCGCTTTGTAGGACAAACATAACAAAGAGGTAGTCAAAAGGATGAAAATATTGACATTAAAACCGTTTTGTTGGTTTATACAACGTTTATTACACAAAGTAATTGGAGCACAGTGAGCGCAGCTCATTAGTGTGTCTCCCAAAATAAATTGCTTTGTCAGAAAACGTTGCGGTTGCAAATACATATATAACAATTGTTCTTTACAGAAAACATTATAATACGGTAGGTATATATACTTGATGAGCAGCTTGCCGGTTATAGTGCTGTAATTCGGTATTACAATAGCTTGATAGAACGAGTACAAAAGTAAGAGGCATACTAACAGGGTGTCGTCAGCTATGATCAGTGTCCGTGCGAGTTGGCCACCAGGTGATATGAATTGAACAAGTTGGAGCTCGCGGCCTAGATTAATCCATTCTTTTTGTTTTCTCAATAAAAGCGCCAACGTGAATTTGTATATTTATATTTTCCTGCTCGGTTTTATTGCTGTCGACCGTAAGAAGATTGTGACATGGGACTGAATGAACATTACTGTAGATGGTAGACAAGTTTGCAAACATTTTTTGACGCGGAACAGTGAAATAAGGGGCAATCAAGCAAGAAATGTTTGGCTGTCTCATCGCGGAAGCCACATGCACATGAAGTAGTATCCGACAGGTGATTATTAAACAGGTGGCGCTTTAAGTTGCTACAACCATTACGGATGCGGCAAAGTTGTATGTTTTGTTTCCTAGGACTTATAATAAGGAAGTGTTGTACATTACTTTCTATAAGTAATTTGGTGGCGATCAAGTAGACTGACAAAGCGACCCGCAGTAGATTGGTAAATGGCCATGGTATTCGAAAACTAAAGAGAAGACGGTATTTGCGTATAAAAATGCGATCGAATATACCAATTGCCGCACGATACGCTGCAAGACCATTACCCAATATCAATCACTTGATAAATACAGACGGAAGCGATAAAACGTGCGGCGTGGCAATCGCTGCGGACATTGAACAATACACGGCAACCCGAGTCATCAATAGTGTTCCAAGCTATAAACTATAGTCTAGGTGGTATACATAACATGTGATTGTGAGAATACGTGCAAAAAAGGGGCAAGCTGCTCATAACAAAGCATATAGAGTGATGAATGTAATTATACATATTATGGCGTTGAAAAAACAATTGAATATCATATAACATATATACAAGATGATGAGCAAATAATCACACAGAAGCATGAATGCAATGGGGTGAGTGAATAAGGGCTCAGGTGGATCAGCGAGTGGAAAGCTTTCAAATTGATTTAGTAAAACTTTATCAATAAGTACACACGACGCAATAGATCAATTTATATAAATACGTATGAATGTGAAAAAGATTAGTCTCGGAGGCATAAGTGATGTACTGATATACCATGTGTATGATTTCGCTGCCAATGTATGAAATAGAGTTGGTAATAAGGTACAGATTAGTCTGATTTTTCATTACGAGGGCTACTTCATAACAATAAGACAAATATAAAGTACATAACCTTAGAAACACTAGTGATGTTCATCATGAAATTGGTGACAGATTGTCTCCCTTATTTACACAATTGATCGACTTTTGTTGTCTATGTGAACATTTTTTAGGTAACAGCGAAATGGTTAAAATATATGCTTTAGCTGACCGATTTGTATATGTGATGTATATATACTGGACTGAAATTGAATTTGTATATACAGGACGATTACACCAATATTCATGACAATTAACTGGCAAGTGGTGATCATAATACAAATCAATTACTTATCACCTCCCTCATGCAACACGACATGAAATTCAATTGAATTGCCAGCGCGAGGTCTCTGAATGGCACAGTCGAAAGAGCATACATTGATTTCGTGCATCGGGTTACATATAGAAATTCACATGTATCGCGCGTAAGCAATTTAGTTAGTTTCGTGTTACATAAGCGATACTAGATTTATGGACAAGTGATAATTTGACATACAAGTCAATGAATGCACAATTCATCACGTGATTAGAAGAGATATAATACGTCATCAGGGTTTAGGTAAATTTGTGTGTGGAACAGTTACATCTAGTATGCAGTATCTAACAACTAGCTGTTCCAGGTCAGTAAATTTCAGATATTAGATAAGTAGACTATATAACCGGAATATGTAGAATAAATGGTCTCCCATGTAAAATACAAGTATGTATTCCACATGACAATAAAATATAGATAGTCGCGTGTCTGATCTGCGACATTTAGTCTATTTATTGCTACAAGTTGAGATTCATATAGAATGAGTAGAATAAACTCTGGCAAAGAACGTAGCATATATACAACCTAGGATTGCAAATCAATTGATCTGCAATATGATAATCAGCAATTTAATAATAAGTGGTTGCTAATATGACATTTCATACTGATGAAGTTGGTTTTATCGAGAGGCAATTGATCAATTTGTATGAATGCATAAGGTGTGAATGTCAAATATTTTGCAGTCTGAGACAATATTGTTCGTCTTAAATTAGGTATAGGTGTCGTATAGGTTATAAAATAATTGTTCATTGGCATTCTGTTTAGTCAATGAGGTGGTCAGAATGTTAGTATTCAGGGATAACCTACCCTAAATCTGGCTGAGTTGATGGTCATATATGAGCTGTCTGCGGTCGCCAAATTCTGACAATCTAGAGAAGATATTGCCATCGTACGTCCAAGCGCTATGAATCTTCTCTTTTTTTTCTCAAGCAAGGCTTTGAACAAATGGTATCTACGTTTGGTTAGGTCCTCGTTAATATAGACCTTTTTGCCAGGAGCTTCTTTCAGCTGCTTTCGGCCTGAGATGAGATTTGTACGAGTACGGTACGAGACGAACTTTGCGAGGATTTGTGTTTTACTTGCATTAGTAAAGTGTGATCGGGAAATATCGTTTTTTGATATATCCAGATTCATGGCCTTCGCCAGCCGGCAAACTGCATCGTCCATTGTCTCCTCCTCTTGGAGCTCCAATCCGTTGATTCGAAGACTTTCTCTGCGAGTATATTGTTCATTTTTGTCGTACAGAAGAGCATTTTCATCTCGCAGCCTCGCAACTTCTCTGTTGGTTTCCTCTAATTTTGTGACGACTGTTGAGAAATCTCCGTGAAGCCGTTCCACCTTGTCTTGATAGCTGGAGAGCATAACATCTTTATCATCATTTTGCTTTTGCATTAGGTCGAGTTTTTGTTGACAATTCCGATATGTGCTGGCTACTCGCGCTCAATGCTGTAACTAGTGGTTGAATTGCGGCTACAACAGCTTGTTGTACGATGGTATTCAGGTGAGATTGTATAGCTGGTGTGAGCAGACTTTCTGTGAATAGATCAGGTGGTGATTGCGTAATAGCTGTAGCTAAATCGGGCAACGAATTACGTCTTTTAATGGGGGATTTGCTGCAACAGCGATTGACTTACGTTTGCTATATGACCTCCTAGTAGGTTTTTCTGGATCTTGTGAGGCAGAAATAAATTGAAATGGGCTGTCATCCATAACGTCAATCTCAGCACCAGTATCAATCATAATATCTTCAGGAGGTTTGAATACCGTCTTTTTTGTCGTCGACTCACCCTGTTGAACCTCATTGTTTGTATTAGTACATGTACTACCCGAACTGGTATCGAGTGCCCGACTCATGATTACGTATGTACATGTACAGTCAGTAAAGGAACGGAAAATATATGATGAAAATCGCCGAATTATATGAATGTCTCACACATGATACTGCATGTAGTTGGACCCTGGCATGTTATGATAGTTCTCCGAACATAATCAGTACAGTTAATCAGTACAGTTAATCAGTACAGTTCCTTCATTGAGCTCTTCAAATTCACCGGCTTTCACCACGACACACCCAGAGCAAGTCACACCGCCGCCGCCATCAAACCGTGTTGTTGATGTTATGTACTCACATACATTCACGGCAGTCAAGTCGTTTATTGCATTGCTAATTGAATGATCACCGTATAGCATTAGTGTTACAGATAGATCGTCATCGTAGCCTGCATTTTTTATATTATCTAGCATTGTACGGCGTAGAATAGCATAAATCCGACATTCTAGTAGGTAGTGAGCAGCGGTTTCGTCGCTGTGACCACATGTGCATCTGGATGAATCAGTAATGTAATTAAGAAACAGGTACCAACTGGGGGGACTATTTTTACTGTACATCTTAACTAGTTTCAGTTTGAATTTGTCACTATATTGAGTTGTTTTTATGTCATCTGGCAGTGAATTCCAATCTCTGACTGTTTGCGGGAAAAAGGACTTTCAAAAATATTCAGACTTGCAACGGAATGATGTCAAGATAGTGGCAGTTCGAAATGGTTTGGAATCACTAATAGGATAAGAGAGTTCTCATGGTTCTAAGTATATTGCCTCTTACCTCAGGTAGATACTACAAACGGTTGCAGAGATATTGATGTTTCACGTCTAAATCTGACATTCGAGGATTTTATGCAAATGAGATTTGGTGATGTCACCAAATGAACTCAAAACAATGAGCTAAATTTATGCTGGAATATTCACAGAATTATAAGTTTAATCTCTTTCAAACTTCTAATGTCCTTTTAAATACAAACTATTTAAATTTGTTTTTGAAAACATTTCAAGTGTTTTTTGAAATACCGATATCAAAGCAACAGTTTACAAAGGGTTTTATTTTGGAAATTGAGAGAGTTATGAAAATTTGATAACTGAATATCTGTAACAAAGGTCTATGCGATTCATTTGAGTTCTTGGAATAAAACGCTTGGTCGCTGGTTGATATATAGTAACCATAATTCTGAAACAATTGGTAGCCAAGTCACATAAATTGATATCCAAAACCAAGATAACACAATGTTAATCGGATACAAAAGAATCAGAATCCTATATGTTTTAGAAAATAAAATATGATTTCATTTGTCAATGTATATTTAATTATCTCTAGTTCAATGCGTGACATCAGCAAAGCTCGTTTGCATTCCAGATTTGTACCAGACATCAAAATGTGCAATATCTCAGCAACCAATAGGACTATTTTCATGAAACAAATCTTAAAAGTTTCAGAAAGAATATGGCAACATCATATCTCATATATAACATTCATAGATGTTTTAATCTTTCATTTGGTTCCCCTTTATAGGAAGAATATATGTCGGGCACACATTTGTCAGACTAACACATCGAGTCGATATTTTGTGCATGATAAGCAAGGATATCATTTCGCAGGCAGCAATTGTTAAAGAATTTGAAACGGACAAGACGCGGCCTAGTAAACAATTTTAAGTTCGAAACAGGTCAAATAAAAGGCTTTCGTGTTGGTCGAAGCCACTCGATTAAAGTAATGCTGTGACACGGCTTTTTTTTTTATCGTTTTCAGATATTTTTCTAGAATAGCCCAGATTTGGGACTGAAATATCTAATAAATTATAGTATTGAATGCCCAAACCTGAAACACTCAAAATTTCCACAGTTCTGACCGTTTAACATTTGTTGTTGTTGTTTTTTCGTTTTTTTTTTTTTTTAATTTTCATTTGTTTGAAATAGTCCGTTTGCCATATCCATGATCGTTACGCATCAACCCACACAGAAGAGGGACAGCACAGATCGAACAGATGAGCTTTCAAAAGGCATAAATAAGCTGGGGAAACAACCTGGAAAATTAGCAAATATATCAATTATCCGAAAACGATTGAAAAGAAATAGTAATTATTTGGTACGAATATGTGAAGTAATACTAGGTTTGGTATATGCCATTTTGCATTTGATACCTTTCAATCCGTTTTCATATAATCAACATTTTTGCCCACTTTCCCCGACAGATTTCCATAATATCCCAGCTTACAGATGCCCGGTAAAAGCTCCCACGTTCGGTCTGCGCTGTCATCTGTGTACGCTACCTGGTACGTAACGATCGCGGATATGGGCTATTGGTTCTGACTTTCGAACGTGAAAGGTATTTCAATTTTGTGGAGGACGGTTGAATACTGGTGTCAGATCTGACGCCTATAGTTAATGCCAGACAAATTCAAGATAATGTTTCTCTTCATTAAGGGATAACTTTACTGAACATTTTGCGAAAAAAAAACTTTGCGAGGCGCATCGTTAGAACGATGAGTGGTAACAACCAGAAACAAAACACCTTATTTTTGGCCTTCGTGAATAAATATGAGTTTTATCCACCCAAAACGTATGCCTTTAACTTATGACGCCACGATACCGTTATAAACTAGCCCTCGGATAAGCCTGGAGTAATGTAGCCTATTTACCATCTCAAAAACGTACTCGAAGTTCATTCAAACTTTCAAATTATAGTTGAGTTGCTATATATCTACACCAGTAATAATAATATCTTGAAAATTTGACCCACATACTTCTGCGATAGGCTGTAGTAGCGGATACCCGGATGTAGCAGCGCCATCTGTAACAGTCTCCCATCCTTCCCCAGAAGCGTTTCCCTCGGCCGTGTTTGGTCCCGGGTTTGGTATCGCTTCTAGACTAAGTGACCGTTTCTTCACCATATGACTAATCGTTATGGTATCAGCCATACTCTATATGACCTATGATTGCAATTAGGAGAAGAGGAATCGCCTTTACCTGTATCTATCTACTCCAAACTGAAGCTCAGTAGAATGTATTCACTGTATGGTACGCCGGCAGCTGCTCCCAATGATTTGTGTCGACTCGTTGATACGTTATGATTACTAATATTTTCAGCTTGTCACGTATCTGCTGCACGCGACCCAGAAAAGTTTCTAATTTAGTCCATTAAATCACTAATCATGCAGTTAACCTCAAAACTGTAACTTACATATTTTTGTATTTCCGCGTGATAAACTGTAAAGATGTGATCACCGTAAAAAATCGTAATAGGCCTATTTCAAACGTGGAGATTATTAACCCAAATTATATGGTGCCAGTTATGGAATGTTTTGATAGTAATTGAAAATGACCAAAACGTGCATTTCGTGTGCAAAATTAGACAGAGAGGAGAACAAAACCATAAATTACATGGCGTGCCTTTTATTTCTGTGTCATAATGGGCTCAGTTTCCCTCATCTTCACACCAAAAAAATACCAGTCGATTACCGTCTAAAATAACTAGATTTAAATTCAATCTATCAGATTGAAATTAGTCACAAGTCTTTCATTGGATTGAAAATATTCAATTTAATAGATTGAAAACGATAAAATTAATCCGTTGTCGACAGAAAATTCAATGTAATAGATTGAAATTTTCAAACTAATAGATGGAATATTCAACCGCATAAATTGGTCACAAACTCCAACCGTATAGATAGAATTTTCACCTCATACTGCTAGTTTGCTTAGTTTTACCTATGAAAACTTTCCGCACGTGGGGTCAGTCATATTGAAGATCATCAGTCTCCATTTTGAGACATTATTAAATCTCTAACATCCTCAATGTTTTACATCGTTTCCATTGGGAATTGAGCGAGCGGCGAGATCAGTGCGAGCAGGGTGTGTGGACGGACGAGGCCTGTTCTTGAATGTATAGCGATAAATTAAAATCAAATGTATACTTATATTTTTATGTACTGTGATTGTAACAATAGACAGCATAATGCATATACCGCTTCTGTAAATAGAGCGTTTGATGCACGAAAGAAAAGGAGAGCATATTATAAATGAATATATTATTGAATATTCCTTAACTGCAAACAAAGATCTTACAAAATGACACCGATATAAGAGTTCAACCATGTAGACTTACGTGTGTGTGTGTTTTATCCAAATATCCAAACGGTGGTGAACCTATGATTACAGGACGTCATTAGCAATGTGTAAGTGATGCTATTCTGCTATACTTCTATGCCATTAAATCTCTAATTTGTGTCGGTCCAACTCTGTAACGACATGACGTTTAGAAATCATTTTTACATGATATCAAAGTGACCTAGCTCTATTTTGGACTGTTTTTTAACACACAATGGCCGGTAGAATTATAAAATATACTCAACTAATATAGCAGACTGAGAATTTACATCTTTAAGTTTGGACAGATTGTCAAACACGGTTGTCAGTTCAAATGCATTGCCATGTCCAGATCGTTGTTACCAGGGAAACTATAAACTTTGTGGTATGGGTATGTATCAAGTCATAACGAATCAGCGCACTAGAGTGTGTGAATATTCACGGACATCATATGCATTTCGTACTACAAGTTAAAGCACTCATCTATTATATATATCTTTATTCACCTCCTTCATAGGAGAAAATATACATACAAATTTTCACAACATCATATTATAAAACATCACTAATATAATACAGTGAAGAATTATCAAGGGTTTGGGTGCAACGAATGTGTTGCGAAATGAATCTGTTCAATTAAATAGAGTTTATTTGTACTATGGGCTGTAATATGATTCGGTTGGCATGTTTATGTTTGGCCGTAAAAAAAATTACTTGCTTTTGAAGTTGAATTGAGCCCATGCAGGTGTCGTAGGACAGACCGTTCAACCTTTTACATCGGACAAATTAACAGCTTCTTTGAGAGCAGTTCATAATGAATGCTCTGATTGACTGGAAGGTATTTCTTTTATGAAAATAAATAGGTGAACATGATACTAATAATAAGTGATTGGTACTTGTATGTAACACTCTCGACAAACTTCTCAAGCAGATCACTTTTGTCTGTCTTTCTCTGTCTGTGATAAAATATATATTTGGAAAAGAGAATTGCTTTTTCTTCGACTCAAAATGACTGACTCCAGTCAAAATCCCTTGAATAATAAGGAAATCGTAAGAGAGATTAGCCATCTGAGATGACACACACAGTATATGGAGTTTAGAATTAAAATACATCAGCAAGCAAAAATACGACGTGAGTGGTTAAATTATTTTCATTATAGGCCGTACTAAATTTATTATGACAAATGGATTCGGACACGGCCCGTATAATAACAATACTAAACATCATAATAACCGTAATTATTATAATTTCGGCAAATTAAAAAAAATGTTTTATCTTAATTACCGAGAGTATTGTGAGAGTTGATTTTCCGGTTTTGGATATGGTCACGTGAGCAGGATTTAATACGGGGTAGTTGTGATGAGATTGGTTCAAAATCTTTGAACTGTTACGAAGTTGACGCAGAATTATTTGGATTTTGAAACGTGTATAGTTTACCAATTCAGCTTGCAGGCACGACGGTTTCGGGAATATTGTCCCACTTTCGTTTCATCTCTCCTACAATGCCCGTAACGATAAAATATATACCGGGTACACTGCCTTCTGTTTGAGAGGATGGAATTACAAGCGCCTGGTCGGTCATTCATAATTCAGCCGTCATCCATTAAAGAATATCCGCGTTCATAATCCAAATACCTATTCCATATTCCATATAACAGCATTAGCACCAAGGAAATCACTCCTTGGAAGATATCACATCCCGTTCGTGCAAACATATCGTACGCGCTTTGTAGCAACTAATAATGACACAATTGTCGCAAATGTGTCATTAACAGTTGTCAGGTCGCCAGCTTATGTCACATTTGTGTCATGAACAAGAGAATCTGCAAGCAGCGACAACCGCTATTGTCGCAATTGCACATTATCTGGCGACTCTGCATGCAGAGTCGACCACTAATGACACAAGTTGGCATTAGTAGTTGCTATTCCAATTTCTTATTGTCGTATTCATGGCATTAACGGTTGACAGCGCACATCTTCCCTAACCACTAATGTCGCACAACAAAGAGTTTACGCAACCTAGTCAGGAGACCAGTAATTATCTCATGTAAATACTTGTACATACGATATCTTCGTTTCCATGAGGCATTGGGAATCCATCTTTGGTACATGGACCAATTTGAATACGGTGAAGTCATTAGTTCCACTTTCTGACGTCAGGGGACGCTGTATTTAAACACTACTTGAATAACATACTCTCCAGTTTAGAGACAACCATTCGAAATTGTGATGACAGTTTGTCGACACCTCTGAGCTGATTGAGACTGTTGTCTTAACAGTCTATTTTTCTTGCCGTGGAATTTCACATAAATTTGACCGATCTTATGTTTTACAGGAATATAGTTTATGGCATGTAGGTGTGAATACCACACACAATGTTCTGATTGAGAGAACTATTTGGCGGTCATCTCGCACTGTTATAAATTACCGTTGTTTCACAGTAAATGTATGTTAGAGTTTACAGTACATTCAACCGTAAACACATTAATCTGTAAATTGAACTGTGATGTTTCAGTTGACATCAACTGCAATGGGTAAACTGCGCACACACGGAACATAAAATTCTTGTTTTCGCTGAAAGGAGGGTGATATCTTAGCACACGAAACGCTCAGTTGCTGGAAACATCCGACTCCTGCGTTGTACGATACAACATTCATAGCATTATCTTAACACGCGCTGGGACGCAGCGGCTAACTTTAATTTTCGGTCTACAGTACGGAATGGTTTTGGTTTTGTCGATCTTCACATTTTAAGCTATATACTACACTAACGTTCCGTCATTTAGTGTTCGACTTGCACATGCGAAGATGGGTTTTATCTGACTTGGAGTTGTATCCTACTATTTGTATAATAATTGCACAGATTCGTTCGTGATTATTTACGAAGCTTGTGGTGATCGCATTTGTAAACACGAAGAGCAATGGCCATTTCGGCCTTCCAGTGACCTACGTTGCCGCGGAACCGATAATTGTAGACAATGGCGCCACATTTGGCTACCCAAATTTTACAGTTGAATGCCTGTCAATAAACGGTAATTATAAAATACGGTGCAACATTTTACAGTTCAATGCCTGTTAAAAAACGGTAATTGTAAAATACGCTGCAACGTAATTTTACAGTTGAATGTACTGGCACCTTTTCTGCCAGTACATTTAACTGTGAATTTACGGTGTGATTTATAACAGTGCGGATTTACTCCCACGCGATGGCGAAAATGACTACATGTATTTTGTGAGACATTGCGATGCCGAATATGGTGGTTCGGGAGTGTCCAGTAAAAGACAGTAGATGTATTATGAAGCGTCCAGTTTCACAACTGTGGTTATATCTCAGTCAAAAAATACACAGAGTATACGAACCTTATTTACAACCATGTTACGCGAATTAGAAAAATCTGCACGTATGGTTTTGGTTTAATAAACTTTCCTCAAACATAACTAACTTAAATGAATGTCGATAAGGCCAAGTAAACAATACAATAGTCTAGATCGCCATTACAAATCTAGGGTAACTGGGCATGCGCACAAGGCGAGGTCACTTGTACGAACGGCCGCATTCTGCAGGTTGAAAGTGGGTCATATCTTGGAAAAAGTATTTTTTCTGTGGAACTAAATTTTGTTCAGGGTAATTAAATACCTGGAGCCATTCTTTAGCCCATCTGGTGATAGTCTGCGACAATTTTTAGCGATTTTACGTACAGTTGCACAAAATGTTAATATCCAATGTTATAAACTTCGGATTTGGTATAAGAGAGAGAGAGAGAGAGAATAAGGAAGCTCACGAAAAGCTGAGCAGACGTTGTACAGATGCAAAAAATTGAAATGGTGATAGAGTCTACAAGAACATCCCGAGATTGACTCTTAATGATGAAACGATTGAAAAAGTAGAAAGTTTAAATTTTTAGGAGTCTTCATTAACAATAAGCTTAACTGGCTGACACAGGCAACAAAAATTGCCAAGAAACTTTCTAGAAATACAGGTGTTATAAATCACATCAAACACGATTTGAATAAAAAAACTTCATTCAGTTTATATTATTCTTTATTTTTTCAGTAGCTATCCTATACCTCAACCTTGTATGTGACAATTATATCTACACAAAACACCTTAACACAGTAAATATCCTTCAAAAACGAGCAATTCGTATCTTAATCTGGAAGAATTGAACACACTGAGCTTTGGTAGTATGGAAAGCGTAAAAACGGTCGCAGTCACCTCTTTGCACTTAAACTTGAGGAGTTGGCGCTGGAGATTGGAAAGTGACCTCTGCCAGAGTTTGGCCGCCATCTTGAATTTGGTAAAAAACTTTACCAATTTGGCAGCGGCTTATTCTCTTGAACTCTGATACAAGGTCACGTGACCTTTGTATTCCTCCGCGGTGATACGGTCTGGCGGTGATGCAGTCAGCCTCCGCAGAGAAATAGTAGTCCTCAGACTTCAAATACGCTGCATGGTCCGATTGGGTCGTATGAGGTATCAATGTGAAGCATTCGTGAAGGCGCATCTGACGGGCTGGGTGTGGGGTTGAAATATCGTCATTCTGCGCATGCGCGGTAGACAAAGTGTATGGAAATAGACGTTTTGGGGTCTAGGTGGGCCACTAGTGGACCTATGGAGTCGTATGAGGTATCAATGTGAAGCATTCGTGAAGGAGCATCCGCCTGGACTAGTATCTCGGCCGTTGTCAACATTCTGCGCATGTGCAGACAGGGAATTGTGGGAACAGAGTATGGAAATAGACGTTTTGGGGTCTGGGTGGGCCACTAGTGGTCCTATGGAGTCGTATGAGGTATCAATGTGAAGCATTCGTGAAGAAGCATCCGGAGGGGAAGGTGAGACGTGGAACTGACGTAATTCTGCGCATGCGCAGTAGACAAAGTTTATGGAAATAGACGTTTTTGGGTCTAGGGGAGCCCCTAGTGGTCCGATGGAGTCGTATGAGGTATCAATGTGAAGCATATGTGAGGGGGCATCCGCCTGGACTAGTGTCTCGGCCGTTGTCAACATTCTGCGCATGCGCAAACAGGAAATTATGGGAAAAGGGTATGGAAATAGACGTTTTGGGGTCTGGGTGGGCCACTAGTGGCCCTATGGAGTGGTATGAGGCATCAATGTGAAGCATTCGTGAAGGAGCATCCGACGAGGTGGGTGAGACGTGGAACTGGCGTCATTCTGCGCATGCGCAGTAGACAAAGGGTATGGAAATAGACGTTTTGGGATCTAGGGGAGCCACTTATGGGCCGATGGGGTATAAATGTGAAGCATATGTGAGGGGGCATCCGCCTGGACTAGTGTGTCGTCCGTTGTCAACATTCTGCGCATGCGCAAACAGGGAATTGTGGGAAAGGGTATGGAAATAGACGTTTTGGGATCTAGGTGAGTCCCTCGTGGACCGATGGGGTAAAGTGAGGTATCGCTGTGAAGGATACGTGAGGGGGCATCCGCCTGGACTAGTGTCTCGGCCGTTGTCAACATTCTGCGAATGCGCAAACAGGGAATTGTGGGAAAAGGGTATGGAAATAGACGTGTTGGGGTCTGGGTGAGTCCCTAGTGGGCCGATTGGGGCGAGTCAGGTATCAATGTGAAGCATTCGTGAAGGAGCATCCGACGGGGTTGGTGAGACGTGAAACTGACGCCATTCTGAGCATGCGCAGTAGACAAAGGTTATGGAAATAGACGTTTTGGGGTCTAGGTGGGCCACTCGTGGTCCGGTGGAGTCGAGTGAGGTATCAATGTGAAGCAGTCGTGAGGGAGCATCCGCCTGGACTAGTGTGTCGTTCGTTTTCAACATTCTGCGCATGCGCAGACGGAATTGTGGGAAAAGGGTATGGAAATAGACGTTTTGGGGTCTAGGTGGGCCACTCGTGGTCCGATGGAGTCGAGTGAGGTATCAATGTGAAGCATTCGTGAAGGAGCATCCGTCTGGATAAATGTGTCGTTCGTTTTCAACATTCTGCGCATGTACAGACAGGGAATTGTGGGAAAAGGGAATGGAAATAGACGTTTTGGGGTTTAGGTGGGCCATTATTGGTCCGATGGAGTCAAGTGAGGTATCAATGTGAAGCACACGTGAGGGAGCAGCCGACTGGGTGGATGTGGGCTAGGAATATCGTCATTCTACGCATGCGCAGTAGACCAAGTTTATGGAAATAGACATTTTGGGGCCGACATGGGCCACTATGGGTCCGATGGAGTCGTATGAGGTCTTATTTTGAAGCTCTCGTGAAGGAGCATCCGACTGGACTAATGGTTCCTCCGTGTTCAATAGTCTGCGCATGCGCAGTCTGGCGGTAGTATAGAAAGCAGGCATTTTGGGATCGGTCAGTGTGTGAGTGAGGGAGTGAGTGAGGTAGTGACTGAGGGATTGAGTGAGTGAGGTAGTGACTGAGTGAGTAAGTGAGTGGGTGAGTGAGGTAGTGAGTGAGGTAGTGAGTGAGTGAGTGAATGAGTGAGTGAGTCTCGGAACTCCGGAGCTCTTGGAGCTCCGGAGCTCTTGGAGCTCTCTTGGAGCTCAAAGCTCGGAAGTGACGTTATCGTACGCATGCGCACGCATCTGTGGTGCACCCGCACCCTGGTGTACCCTAAGCCCTATGGGCTATAGGGTACAGGGTGCAACACAGATGCGTGCGCATGCGTACGATGACGTCACTTCCGAGCTTTGAGCACCTAGAGCTCCGGAGCTCCGAGACTCACTCACTCACTCACTCAATAACTCACTACCTCACTCACTCACTCCCTCACTCACTACCTCAGTCACTCCCTCACTCACTCTCTCACTCGCCCACACACCGATCCCAAAATGCCTGCTTTCTATACTACGGCCAGACTGCGCATGCGCAGACTATTGAACACGGTGGAACCATTAGTCCAGTCGGATGCTCCTTCACGAGAGCTTCAAAATAAGACCCATAGTGGCCCATGTCGGCCCCAAAATGTCTCTTTCCATACACTTGGTCTACTGCGCATGCGTAGAATGACGATATTCCTACCCCACATCCACCCAGTCGGATTCTCCCTCACGCGTGCTTCACATTGATACCTCACTTGACTCCATCAGACCAATAGTGGCCCACCTAAACCCCAAAATGTCTATTTCCATTCCCCTTTCCCACAATTCCCTGTCTGCGCATGCGCAGAATGTTGAAAACGAACGACACACTTATCCAGACGGATGCTCCTTCACGAATGCTTCACATCGATACCTGAGTCGACTCCATCGGACCAATAATGGCCCACCTAGACCCCAAAACGTCTATTTCCATACCCTTTTCCCACAATTCCCTATATGCGCATGCGCAGAATGCTGAAAACGAACAAAACACTAGTCCAGGCGGATGCTCCCTCACCACTGCTTCACACTGATACCTCACTAGACTCCACCGGACCACGAGTGGCCCACCTAGACCCCAAAACGTCTATTTCCATACCCTTTGTCTACTGCGCATGCGCAGAATGACGTCAATTCCACGTCATTTTCCATACCCTTTGTCTACCGAGCATGCGCAGAATGACGATATTTCAACCCCACACCCAGCCCGTCAGATGCGCCTTCACGAATGCTTCACAGTGCTTCACCTCATACGACCCAATCGGACCATGCAGCGTATTTGAAGTCTGAGGACTTTGAAGTCTTCTCCGCGGAGGCAGACCGCATCACCGCCAGACCGTATCACCGCGGGGGAATACACAGGTCACGTGACCTTGTATCAGAGTTCAAGAGAATAAGCCGCTGCCAAATTGGTAAAGGTTTTTACCAAATTCAAGATGGCGGCCAAACTCTGGCAGAGATCACTTTCCAATCTCCAGCGCCAACTCCTCAATTAAGTGCAAAGATGTGAATGCGACCATTTTTACGCTTTCCATACTACTAGCCTTTCTTCAATCACAAAATTCTGACGCTGACGAAACTTAATGATTACTTAGTTTTGGTCACGAAGAAATACATTTACAAATCGAAATTCAAAAATCGATCACTTTCAATCTTGGCCATTCAAAATATTATCAAACAAAGGTACTCAATCGAAAAATTTATCTCATTATGTCGTCTTGATGAGTTCAATAAAACCTGGGAACAATGGCTCGGTGCTGCATCCGGCGATTGAGTACACGTACACATGCATAATATATACTTCTTTATTATATGTACATGTATAGGTGTAATAATAGTTTATTTGGTTGGAGTTTAATCTCATGGATAGAGAGAGAAATATATGTTTCGCCATTCCAATAGAGATGTGAACGGCTAGGATCCGTATGAATATCATGTTCCACTATATTGGCATGGCGAAACAATCTATGTTTGTGTAGATCTAAATACTTAAAGAGTTGCAGAATCATGTATGAAATATAGTGTATAAGAGTGTGTGTCTGTGGCAGTGAATGTCGGAAGTATGATATATTCTAAGACGCCACCATGTTATCCACCAAATAGTGAGATGTATAAATATTCCAGTTGACAATATAAAATATTATATATATAAAAACAATATATAAAAAAAAACAACTTAGTTTTGCAACTTGCCCATAAGTTCATCAACCATCCTTCTATTTTGTCGACTAATCCAGTGACTATTTGTACGAACATCACGTGTTCACCGCTATGCCTATCGCAATTCATATATTAATATATACCAACCCTTTTTATTCCTTCCATTTGTCATTGTTTTCGGCGAAAATTAAAGCTCCAAGACTGTGGAACAAATTACCTACACGATTGAAAACAACAAATTCTACTTCTCTTTTTAAGTCACACCAGTAGTATACAAAGGGTATTTGAATGTCACTTGACCTCAGAAATTTGCATATGACCTCTGTGACGTCACGCGACAGCCAATCAGAAGCGAGTATTGTGTCACATGGGGTCATGTGTGGTGGATGGGTGGGTGGTGGGTTTAAGATGGCGGCTGTGGTGGATGGGTGGGAGGTGGGTTTAAGATGGCGGCTGTGGTGGATGGGTGGGAGGTGAGTTTAAGATGGCGGCTGTGGTGGATGGGTGGGAGGTGGGTTTAAGATGGCGGCTGTGGTGGATGGGTGGGAGGTGGGTTTAAGATGGCGGCTGTGGTAGATGGGTGGGAGGTGGGTTTAAGATGGCGGCTGTGGTGGATGGGTGGGTGGTGGGTTTAAGATGGCGGCTGTGGTGGATGGGTGGGTGGTGGGTTTAAGATGGCGGCTGTGGTGGATGGGTGGGTGGTGGGTTTAAGATGGCGGCTGTGGGGGATGGGTGGGTGGTGGGTTTAAGATGGCGGCTGTGGTGGATGGGTGGGTGGTGGGTTTAAGATGGCGGATTGTAGAAAAACGTATAAAAGGAGGCGATTTTTTAGGGGTGGGGTGTATTCATTGCACTACCCTGCGGAGCACTCTGACTGACCTGACCTGACCAGCCTGCCTACCTGCTTCACCTCTAGCCTGCTTCACCTCTAGCCAGCCAGCCAGCCTGCTTGCCTGCTTGTATGAGCTGTGGAGAACCTTTTACTTTTTTCATTTTACCAGTGCAAATTCACCAGACTATTACACCGTAGCAGTTACTCACCAGCCTGAGCCCACAGTCATGCAGTCAGCCGACCTAGTTACGCTTCAAAAGTACCGTGTTCGCCTCATTGATGAGATGCAGCATGTGGCCGAATTATGTGATCTGCTTATGGAGGAAAACATACTCCTGAAACAGGGTGTCGAAGATATCATGGCGGAGAACACCACTTCACGACAAAACAGAGCTCTCATCGACGGTCTACTGCGCCGTGGCCCCTATGCATTTCTAGCCTTCGTGGAGGCGCTGAAGAAGACGGGAAATGAAGAACTAGCAGATCTACTTGAAACCCACGTTATACAAGATGATGATATCTTAGTCATGGATACCACCGAAGAGCGTACAGTTAGCAAACGTACGCACCCAGCGTCTGGTGTACCTGCCAAACGCGCTGCACCACCCAAACGACCCCGGCTAACACCTTTAGAAATACCTGAGCAAGTGCTTCAGCCAGTACCCCAGCAAGTGCCTGAGCCTGTGAAAGAAGAGGTGCAACTTCCTATGTCTGTGCAGGATATCAATAACATTATCCAACCGGCCTACCAGGCAGCCCACACGGACATTTGGGAGCTCTCAGCCTATTTAACTGTGAGTGTCAAAGACGAAGAAGTGCATTTTAACGCATCGGGCTTTAACGACAGACCCGGTAGACATATTGCCATGACCTTAGACACCTGGCAAAAACTGGAGACCCTTGATTACGCCATCGATGCGGTTATTCGCGACCAGGGGAATGACGAAGCGAAATTTTATGTGGGTGACGACATCTTTGTCAGCTGTGCCTATTTCAACGACCAGCTCCTGGTGCATATCCGTAAATGGAAAATGAGGTTAGATACGCAAGAGCGTGTTCCTTGTCCTCAGGGTGTCACCTTGAAATTAACGGCGTGGCGGAAGTTGCAGTGTGTCACAGCTACAATTCGTCAAGCTCTGGCTGACCAGGTGTCTCACTATATTTATAAGAAGTACATCGACACAGTCCTGGATCTTATCAGACCTCACATTCGACACTTGCGTATCCAAGCATGTGCAGGCTGTGAAAATAACAGTCCGATAAACCAGCATACGTGTGTGGACACTAGTGTACCCTCATACGCACTGATCACTGAGGCACTACAGGCCGTCACCGAGGCGCAAATTGCTCTGGCAGTGGAAGCTGCCTGCCCTCCCAAAATTCCACGTGAAGAGATTACTACCTACATCTACGTGCACCAGGGGCGGAAAGACGATGATGAGTTCAAACAAGTCTTGTTGCAGAACTATTGAACAAGTGTGATGTTGAAAAACATTTACCGTATTCCTACACGTTCATTGAAGTGGCTTGAGAGCGTATAATTGTATTAAAAATTCACAGTTTTTTACTGTTAATTGTATTAAAATTCAATACTCAGAGTTGAACACGTTCATTCTATTGTCTTGTTGTATAAATATTGAGCATTTTCAAGTTTTATTGCATTGGAACATTCAGACATTATCATCTGTCAGTCTTGCTCAAGCTGAAAATACGGCTTCTCTCTTCACGTATTCCTACACTATGTTCATTTTATGTTCATTGTGCATTGAAGCGCCTTCATAGCGTATAATTGTATTAAAATTCAATACCCTGGTGAACACGTTCATTCTATTTGTGTTAATAAAAATAGTAGAAAATTAAAAAATGGTTGTTAGTGTTCATTTTTTTAATTTTTTAAAAAAATTTCGCTGATAATAAAATTTAAAGATCACATGTCCAACACATACTCACATAATGAAAGCAAGAATAGAACTTGCGACCCCTCGAGATGAAGGATACCCGTCCAGGTTTCATTTTTTTTTAGGTGTACTGAAATGCTCTCTCTAATTTATGCCACGGTATCTATTTTTACATCTAGGTTGAAGATTTATATCGACACTGCTACACACTTTTCGAGATGTGTTTTCACTTTCGATGAAAGCACAAAACAGTCTAAAATGAGTCTAAAAAAATTCACCTACGCTAATATTTTCTAGTGTTTTGTAGAATATAGATTCGCGTTCATTTCTATTTCGTCAAGAAAAAATGTTTTGTAGAATATAGATTCGCGTTCATTTCTATTTCGTCAAGAAAAAATTTTCATCTCGAAAATTGGCAGATTGAAATGTTCTCTCTCATTTTATGCCACGGTATCTATTTTTACAGCTGTCAACTGTTATGGTTTGGTCACAATGTTGCCATTTTCTCCCCCTATATTTAGCGTCCACAAAAAGAAGAGTATATTACAGCAATTATGTTCAAGAAAACACCCCGCTAGAAAATTGTCTTCAAATTGTCTGTTGTTGTGGGAGTATAAAAAAATCCTGGTCAACAGGGGGGCGTATATTTCGTGCGACGCTATGTTGCCAATGCATTGAAATTTGAATAGGTTGTCTGCATGGGTTTCAACGCAAGTATAGTACTAAAGTCTAGCTTACCTGATAAAAGAGTTTAGTCCAGATGTATACCTATATTCCATACTCCCGGGCGTTTGATGCATATCTGGGGGGCTGTTTTTTTCCTAGGTGGGTATAACACACCATGAAGCCTTCATCACGATGCATTCGTATCCTAAAAAAATATGGGTATCACCACGAATCTCATTCCATATATATTTTTTCGAAATTCACAGATATTTCCATCGGTAAATCCGGTGTTCAGTATACCACATGGATGAAATGAACGCACAAAACTATGAAGCTAATGATTTTGGTCAGCGGCACACACATGCTCCCTGGTTTGGTGTCGACATCCCAGCGGTTTTCTGTTTCTTGGCTTGTCACGGATTTTTTCGAAATTCACAGATATTTCCATCGGTATAAATTCCGTCTTCAGTATACTACATGAATGAAATGAACGCACTAAACTATCAAGCTAATGATTTCGGCCAACGGCACACACACACATGTTTCCTGGCTCTTCCTGGTGTTATGGTGTCGACACCCCAGCGGTTTTCTGTTTCTGGTGATGTGACGGTAGATGAATTTCTCCCTCCCATACACCCACGTGGGGTGGGTGTGGTAAAACAGAGGGTGTTCAGCCAATGAACTATAAGAAAAAGATATGTGTGTGCATATTAATAAACCACGTTGGCTGTATAGGTCGTAGAAAATGGGCGCCTAAAAAATGAACACATTTCATTACACTGTTGCGAATTGTTGCGAGTGCACGTGTGACTCAGTGCGTTTTCATATCCAGCTCAAATTGAGACGGAGAATTTCGTTACCATTACCAGTAAATTGTAAGTTTATTGCGGAAAGAATTTATATTGCATAAATTCCTGCGGGAAATAGGAAGTACACATATAAGAGAATATTGTCTTGACGTAAAAAGTTTGGACATTTCATATTTACGGAGATATGGATTTTTATAACTGAGCCGGTTTTTCGTGTAAACCATCGCAGCGAAAAAGGAAACGGCTGTCATCTTCGTTTTGCTATGTCACAAAAAGTGCCCGAATTACTTATTCCTAAATGATTTCATGACGAATCCAACTAAGGTTAGCAAGTATACATATTTTACGATATTGTCAATAACTGTGAGCACATAAGACGTTCTGGTTCGTTCAAATTTACCGGGAACCCCCTTATATGGTTTTAGCAACAGTTACGTAGCGTAGGGTGGCATATATTATCTTTGGGTTGGGCCTGGTTATTTTTTTAGCATGTTTTTTATCGTAGTAGTACCACGTTAATTCAAATGAACAAATGAATTATTCCAACCATACAACTCTGGTTGAAGTTAACATCTTTATAAAGCAACAACATGGTCGTGGCTCAATGGAAACGCATTGAGCTGTTGATCGAGAACACCTGGGTTCGAGTCCCACCTGCGCAGACTTTTTTTCTCCCCTTATTATTTTTTATTTTATTATCTTGCAGGAAACAATTTGCGTCCAGTGTTGAAGCTGTCCTGGAACGCCGCTATGAGATTCTTTTGCATACCAGCTGATTGAAACAAACTACAATTTCTCAAATAATTTTCCCTATGTTTACATCGTTTGTACGCTATCATTTGTCAAATCATTTGAATACCTGCATTTGACAATAAAACGGAGAAAAAATAAATAAATAAATAAATAAAAATAATAAATAAATAATAATAATAATAAAAAAAAATAAAAAAATAAAAAAATAAAAAATCGGCGAGTAGTAGACGAAGGGAAAATTGGGAAGTACTGACCATGCCCCAGAATACTTCATATGCATATCACGGCCTTAAGGCCTATGTAAGATGTAATCTACTTCACAGTTTAGTAGTATGAAAAGCGCAAGTCCTATTGACCTGCCCTCCAAAGAAATAAAATCGGCTCTATTTTACAGGAGTATATACGCAGGTCACGTGGGTTGTGACGTCACTTCCGGCTTTTCACTAAAAACTACCTCCAAACATAGAAGAGTTCCAATTTTTCCCCTTAGACGTCCGTATGTTCATCCTCCAAACCCAGAAGAGTTCCAATGTTCAACCGCCGGGGTGTTTTCCACTGGCCTGGCCCGCCCCAGCACGCAGCGCGCGCGCGCGTCATCACGCGTCATCCCCGGCAGTGCGCACGCGCGCGCGCGCGGGTCAAAAGGTCACCTCCAGGTCAAACGGTCTTCCTTTCGGCAAGGTTCGGAGAATACATAGAACTTATAGTCATAATCTATACGCGTTGGACGAGTCTCTTCACTCACCGTATACACGCACCTCAATGAAATGCCCGCTCCAAACCTAGACCAAAAACACGTACTTGGTCTGTGGGCTGATTTCATTGGCTTTCTATTTTACTATAGTGCGCTTGCATTCTAACATTGATGGGTTACATTTTGGCTCCATTATAGGCCACTCATTGGCTAATACGGTGTTCAAAGCCAGTTTCATGCATTATGCTCATAGAACTTATAGTCATCAACTTAATCTATACGTGTTGGACGAGTCTCTTCACTCACCGTATACACGCACCTCAATGAAATGCCCGCTCCAAACCTAGACCAAAATACGTACTTGGTCTGTGGGCTGATTTCATTGGCTCTCTATTTTACTATAGTGCTCTTGCATTCTAACCTTGATGGGTTACATTTTGGCCCCATCCTACACCACTGATTTCAGTTTGACTGAATCTCCACATTGGGCATTGATGTATTATGAATAAAACACACAAGACAGGGTTTTTTGGTGAGATCTCATTTTGCTTTTTTTATTCAGTAACAACAACAACGTGAGAACAACCACGTGAAAACTGAAGCCCAGAACAAGGGGCTTGTAATTAATTGAAGCCCAGAACAAGGGGCTTGTAAACTGAAGCCCAGAACAAGGGGCTTGTCATTAACTTAAGCCCAGAACGGGACTTGTACATTGAAATGATGGGCGGCCCAGTCATAGACGAGTACATCGCGGTCCTTGGCCTGGGGGTACTCGTCAAACATCTGTACGATGGTAGATAAGGGTCTTCCCCGGCATCGATGGTACAGGTAAAACAAGCAATATTGTCCGCACACGCTACTGGTCAGGCTTTGCAACGTTTGACTGTTCCAACACCACGTCTCTGTGCCTTGATCCATGAAGTCTGTTAAATCGGGATGGAGGGGTGGCAGGCCGTACGGGTCAAAGTATTCGCCCTGCTGTTCTGTCAAGTACACGGCCACCCAATGTTCACCGGGTCGCTCCATCGGGTCCGTGTTGAGAACGTAAGCAGCAGGATACACACGGTCTAATGGGAACACATCTCGGGCGAACACCCCTTGAAACATCATACGTGTCTCTGGGTCATTCTCTCCAGCACGGTGGTTATCTGCTCTGTATCCATGTTAGGTGGAGAAGTCACACGGCACGTTGCGCGCCTTGTCCACTTGAATGATGTTGTCAAACTCGGCGTGGCAGATCACATTGACGGTGGTCGCCAGGGCTCGTGCAAAGTGGATTTCCAACCGTAAGTTGCCTTGCTTGGCCAGGGCCAGCTGATGGTCGTTCTCTAAGGTGGGGGTCAGATCGAAACAGAACGACGTGTATCCGTTCGCGTAGTCCTCCCGACTGATCATATTCCCTTCGTCCTGGTTGATTTGACCGGTGGCTGTAAACAGGCTCTGATAGGCTCGAATGAAATTCCTCCGCCCAAAGTTCGGTGTTAAGGCCGTGGCTGACACCTGTTGTCCATCCACATGCAGGGCCACATATTTGATGCCGAAATGTTGAAAGTCAAACGGATTCTCTGGGTAAGCTCCGCTGAAACTGGTATTTTCCACACAGGCCAGGATCAATCGCTTGGGTAGTTCCCCCAGGAACAGGTTTTCTTTGGTGGCGCCCATATTTCCAGCAGGCACAGAGAACACTTTGGTTTGCACACGTCGGATAGGGTACTGGGCTGGTTTTGTTTCCAAGGCTTTCATGTGTCCCAATTGAACGGCTGGATTCGGTTTCACTTTTCGGACATGACATGACAATCTTATAGTCCGCTGCATGCCCCTCTACGTTAGTCGCCATCAAGGCGAAGGTCGGAGGCGCCCGTATCAGTCGGATTTTGATGGGGATCTTGTTCAAGAGGTACCGGTCTTGCATGAACATGTCTGCGTGCAGTCGACCCATCATATCCACCGAGGCACTGTTCGCAGTGAAAGCCTTCCGTTTGTTATATCCCCCATTGTCCGCCGTGTCCATGTGCTCGGGCGTGTCCTTGTAGAATAAAGCGGTTGTCAGCTGAGATTTTTTAGCCTCTCGGCCATACGACAACAGTGTCTCGATGTAGGCTCGATAGGGGTACGTGTTGGTGGAGTCACTGATGAGTTTGTCGCTGAGAAAAATATCCACCTGCTGAAACATCGAGTGCAGCCAGAGATTCGTCGGGCCCACCGTTGCTTGGTCAGCGATTCTGGTGCCAGCTCCATTGACCACCTTGGCTTTCACATACAAGTAGGTATGGGCTAAATCCACATAGGCCGTATCCGCATTACTGATGGTGAACTCGATGGGCCCGGTTTCGTTGATGCTGGAGAGCGGGAGATGCTCCACCCATAATCCTTGTTCGACACTGGTCTGTGTGGGCGGCACGGTCCACAAATCAAATTCACTGTTGGTGGAGGGGCAGGACTCGGCGTGGATTAAGGACATGTTTTAAGAAAAGATATCCTTTGTCTTCTTCGATGTGCGTCGTCGCTGGTTCGGTCGTCGACTGGTGCGTGGTCTCGGTGGGGCAGCTCTTTTATTCCCAACGGTGCGTTGTGCTTTGGCCACCAAGACGCCTCCCGCTTCTTTGGCCCGCCGTTTCAAAGATTCTTTGGGTGCCGTACCCCCCAAGACATCACCGGCCACTTCCAGTCCACTGCGTACCGCTTGTTTGCCGATTGCTTTCACCCCACGCGTCACCAAGGGCAGGAACGTTTTCACAATGCTGCCGAGTATGTTCCCCAGTCCATGTCCTCGTTGCATGCGTGCACCGCTAAAGACCGGAAAGCCACCCCCGGCCTGTTGGGCATAATAGTCGGCATAGCTGCGTGCATCGCACTCGTAAGGTACTTTCATTATGCAAAGTGGGGAGCACGTGCTTGTCGAAAATGAAGTGTCAGCACCACTTTTCTTCGTTCGAATGCCACCGGTCGTCCCGTGTCATCTCTTATATCCACCGTGATCGTGTTGATGTCAGTTTGTCGTACGGGCAAGTAGAGCATGTGGGTGAAACTGTGGGTGACTTGACCTCCATACGTCTTTTTAATGGGGACCACCCGTAACAGAGGTGTGTTGATATCGCCCACGATGTGGTTGTCCACCACGTCCGAGTAGACGTAGAGTCCGTACATACCCGACTTCATATCCATCGGCATCTCGCCATGGTGTTCGGTGGGACCAGCGAACGTCTTTAGATCGAAACCCAGCATTTGCTGTAGGATAGAACTCAGTACGACGCTCGCCTTGCCGGAGACGATAAGCTGTGCCTTGTCGTTGTGTGCGTTGTAATCGAAGTCCACGTGATTCTTGAAGGGATAGGCTTTGATGGGTCTTGAAGTATTCGTCACCCCCGTAGCGCCTTATAATGCATCAGTCTTGACAGCCCACCCATGAACTCTTTGGGGGTATCGTATTGGCCTTCGGGCAGGGTGAGTCGGGTGTTTTTGCCTTCGTAGGTCACCTCGTATCACACTTCATTGGCTCGCACGTTGTACCACGAGTAAGGGTATTGGATATCCACGAGGCCGCATTCCCACCGGCAAGGTAAATGTAACGGTTGTGGTAACTGGGTGACGTACTTGGCCACGGTGTTGTCAGGAAACACATCCAGCGAACTGTTACTGGGTAGGGTCAGGTAAAACATGGCGACTGAGCTGTCCTGCTGCTGCTGTTGGTTTTAATAGGTGTTCCAGGCCTTGGGCGGTTGTGTCCGGCGTCGTGTTCGTCGCGTTGACTTGCTACGTGTCACGGCTCTGGAGATGTGGGGTGTCCTGATCGAGGGTGGTTTTTTAAAGGTCTGAAAAGAAGGTGCCCGTTGTGATGGTGGTGGAGTTTTGGGGGGTGACTCCGGTTCCCAGTCGGCTTCCCAAGAAGGTTGTGGTGAGAGTCGTGGTGCACGAGTCGGTGATTGCATAAAGGCCCAGCGCTGGGGGTTCCCCACCAATTCCTGTGGTACATGCATGTCTTTCAAGCCTTGAGCGAAGACCTCCCATCCTCGAGAATCGGTGTGCGATCTGCGTTGACGCATCAGATCATTCACTAAATCCGTCATGTGGGTCCCGGGGACCACCTGATTCTGTACCAGGAGTTCGCCTTTATCATTCCAAGTCATGTTAGGATTCTGTTTCATCCGTTGTAATACCAGGCCAGCTTGTTTCTTGAACGATGCAGGTACACTCTTCAGCACTTCGTCTTCCACCCACTGTGGGGCTGTGGGGGCTACCCCACCCGGCTGTTGGAACGGTGCTGAGGTCGGCGGTCTGTCACGTGGTGGTGGTGGTGATGGTGGTGGTGCTGTTGCTGGGGTAGACAGGGTTTTGTATTGGTCCATGAACGTCATGTACCGTTGAAGCGTCTCATTGTACCGTTGTACTTTCTCACTATCGCTTAACCCCGGTCTCTGTAAGATCTGTTGCATTTCTCCATCGAGGGTGTTTATCGTCTTCACCATGGGTGGCACAGGGTAGGGCGATTGGAGGTTTTGAAGCAGCCGAGGTTCGACGAGGACCATTTTTTTCGTGTGGTTCATTGTCGGCCGAAGAGTCCATCCAATACTGGACCCAACACGGAAGCGGCCAACGGTGCTAAGACGGCCCCGAGAAATCCGCCTTGCTGTAACACCTTTTTCTTTTGTGTTTGAGACACTCGCTTCTGGACTAAGGTTCTTAGACCTGTCTTATGCTTGGCCAACTTGGTCTTCTGAGCCGGAGTCAGTGGTACGTTGCCTTTTAAGATATTGAGTCCAATCTCGCACAGACAGCACACGAGAGCAGGGTCCGCACCGCGTACAATGGTTCGGACTAACTCGGGTGGGGCCGTCTTCAATACACGGAGCGTGGGAGCGTGCTTCCGTACTCGCGCAGACATCCTGTACAACTAATGCTAGAACCCACAATTCTGCTCTTTTTATCTACTTCAGAGAACATAACCCTGCTGTGGTATTCATTCTTTTTTATTATCTCCATCATCAAAACACACACACCCCAGCTGGGGGAGCCACTGTAGGTGTGTTTACATTATTTTTGCATGTACACGTGGTGAGTCTCTCCGGGAAAGATGCCGGTCCGTAGTCGAAGGTGGTCGGGGGTGGTTTGCTTCAGGTCGAAGAGCATATATCCGTGCTGAGGGGTTGTGGCATCTTTAAAGGCTTCCAATGCAAACGGTGTGCGGCCGGGATACATCTGTCTCGCCAGGTGCAGCAGTTGAGTGGTATCTCTGGGGTTTTTGAAGACCACCATGTAGTGGGCATTTAAGCTGATGTTCCGATGTTCTTTGTTTTTACTGAACAGATTCTGCACAATGTAGATGATGCTGAGCCGTCGATGGTGGCTGCCTTTGGTAAAGAGTTGGGTGACCCGCGCATCCGTCTCCGCCATGAGATCATCCAGAACCACCAAGGTGTCGGGTTCAAATCGACCAGGTTAGGTAGGCCTTCAACGAAGGTGATGTGGGGCATTGCTGCATACGCTTCCTGCCATTCTCCGTAACACCACACGACTCTGGCAATAGGTGGAGTGATCATGCTGTCGGCGTGTTGAAGGAGCTTCCTGACGAAGTGCGTTTTGCCGGAGCCCGTCGGTCCTGCGATGACGCAGGTGAAGGGATGCTGCCACCGAGGGTCCATGGTTGGAGGTGTATCCGCTGTCGTGGTAACCCGCTCTTGTAAATTTGGTACGAGTGAACTGGAGTGGTGGTGGTGGGCACAACGTCGGTTGTCGTTGTCTGTTCACGTTCAGGGATGATGATGGTGGTGATGGGTACAACGTGGGTCGTCGTCGTTGTCGGTTCACTGTGAGGTATGAAATCCGGTGGGTCTTCAGACGTAGTGGGTGTTCTTGGTGTAAGTGTGGAGCTTACACTCGTTGTGGCTTGTACACGAGGTATGGTGGTGGTGGTGGTGGTGACTGGGCTGGATACGACTGGTGCTCTCTGTAGACCGGTTTCACTGATGGCTGGTGTTCTCAGTTGGTTAAGTAACGTGCTGACACAGGCTACGTCGTAAAACACACCTCCGTACAACACACTCAGCAGGGTTAGCACTAGTACCCCAAAGCCTACTTGCACTTTGCGCGTTTTGGAAGACGCTGTGTTCAGAGACGGATGCACCGTGTTCATGGTTGGACGTGGAATGAAGGAGGACGGCAGTGGTGTCTGGCTTTATAGTCGTTTCACCTGGTTGGCCGCGACCCAGGAATTGAAGGAACTTGGCCAACCTTGCCATTTGACGAAATGAAACAGTTTGCCACGTCGACGTTTCGTTTTCAAAATCTGCTCCACCGTGTAGTAGTCTTGCTCTGTTTTTACAACAGGCTGTAATTCCGTCTCGTAAAACGTCCCCAGCAACGTTTCCCCTTGGAGATCTTCCAGTTCATAGACTCGCCGCTGTCGGGGTAGGCGCCGTTTAATCAGGAAGTACTCATCGCTCCAGTTGGGCAAGTAACTTTTCTCGAACTTGCCCTTGACTTTACTGATCCGTACAGGGTCCCCGACCTTGAACATCTCCTTCGTCGTTCGCTGCGATGGCCTGGGGTACAAGACACGCCGGACTTGGGCTTCATTGCGTTGGGTTACGGTAATGGGGGCTCTCTCTATACTCCGGTGATAGGCTCGATTGTAACCTCTCACCAGTTTCGGGAGAACATCGATGTACCGCCTTGTATTCTTATAGGTGAAATATTTATACATGCGGCCTTTGAATGTCCTGTTGAACCTTTCCACCACGGAAGCCTTGGTCTCGTTGTACGTATGGAAGAAGAATACCTTCTGGGCTTTCAGAAAGGTTTGGAACGGTCTGTTGAGGAATTCCGTGCCTTCGTCGGTTTGCAAATACGAAGGTTTGCGCCCGGTCTTGAAGATGTCTTTGAACGCCGCTATGAGATTCGCCCCCGTTTTCGTCCGGATGGGTACCACCCACGCATACTTCGATAGGATATCGATGCACGTCAAGATATACCGATTCCCATCGTTGTGTTTGGCAAAGGCACTCATATCGACCAAATCCGCTTGCCACTGGGCATCTATTCCTCCACGATGACCCGGTTCCGTAGAAAATGGCGACGGACAGCTCGATGTAAGGTATAGGTGTCTTGTTTTCTTAACCAATCTCGGACTTGGGCACGTTGTATCCCCTGGGGTTTGGCCGCTCGATAGAGAGCCGACAATGCACTATAGGCCGCCGGACTGTCGGGACTGTAGTATAAGTTATCCAACACCTTCTCCCAGCGCTTCATGGTGACACAATGATGATGGACCCGGAGAGTATGGTTTATTTATAACAAGTTTCTATCACCGTTGTGTTGACTCAGTTCAGCCGGGTAATCAATGGCCTCGTCGTCGTCGGGTCCATGTAGTTGTTGTTCATGGGGTTCAGCCAGCGCGTCCTCCATAGCACGAGCCCACGCCAACTCCTCTGATGATCGCTCGTCCGGTGTAAACAGCTGGTCCAAAATAGGCACTACTTTCTCCAAGGCTGACCACAGATGGGGGTCTAGGGTGAAGCTTCGCGTAGCATCTTGGTAGCGGCCCAGAAGTGCGAAGAAAGGTCCACGGTATACGTAGATGGCATTGGTTATGTGGATGAGGTGTCCGTCGAGCTCGTCGCTCAACACCCGTTTAAATTTGGTCCAGCCGTCACGCTGTAGCGTCACCGTATTCGATATGGTCTCAGCGGGCGACCAGCAAATAGCTCCACAGTCTTCCACCAGGGTGACTTTATCTTCATAGACGTGTAACCCCACCTGGGATGTAAGGGGCAGGATGGCTCGTAGGACGGATGATATGCTTGCTCCAATGTCGAACGGTGAATGACACACACTCTGTCTGACCCTGGTATTTATAGTGTCAATACCACAGCGCCAGTGTCAATAGGGCACAGACTAGTATGAGGCCAACCAGCCGGTGCTGGTTCCGGCGTGAGCGCTCGTGGTCCATAGCCCGAGCATCAAGGATGGCTGTCATAGTCCAGTAGTGGTGAGTGATGGCACGCCTCTCCATCGAGTGCACTCTGTGGAGGACCGCTTCTGTGAACTCGTTCAGAATCTGGCGTCGTCCCTCGTTGTCGTCGCCATCTGCAAACATTGACCGGACCACTGCTCGGTAACCCGTGAATGAATTCACCACGGTGGCGTACTGTAAAATGCGAGTGGCATGAGGCTGGATCTCCGCCATGGCTCTGCAACCGTAGAAATGAAGGTGTAGGATCCAGAGGGACGTGTTTTATAGACCAGATGTAGCTCTACGGGTGTAGTCCGTGATACGCAGTATTCTGATGGGTTATGTGGCTCCTATAGAGATAGTACTTCATCGACCATGGGGATTACTTTTTCCAAGGCTGTCCATAGATCAGGGTGCAGAGTAAAACCACCTTGCTTGAGACAGAGGAGTCGAGCAAAATAGGGACCGCGGAAAATGTAGACGTCGTCACACAGGTGAATGCTATCACCGTCGAGGTCACCCAATAACACCCGTTTCAAGGTAGTCCAGCCTTCCGGGGATAAAGAGACACGCGCTGGTTCAGACGTACACCAACACCTACTGTCGTCATCGATGAGCTCCACACGTTTGGGATACAACAATAGGGTGCAGTCCGGTGTAAGGGTGCGGGTCTCCCTCACACGCTCGTCTTCAGGCAAGACTTCAACCGGAGGTACTGCTGGGTGCCAGGGAAAATGTTCTCCACGTCTCATGCTTTCGTCTCATACAAGCGGGTAGGCAAGCAGGCTGGCTGGTGAGGTCAGGTCAGGTGAATCAGGCAGGTAGGCAGGCAGGCAGGCAGGCAGGCAGGCAGGCAGGCAGGCAGGTCAGGTCAGTCAGAGTGCTACGCAGGCTAGTGCAATGAATACACCCCACCCCTAAAAATCGCCTCCTTTTATACGTTTTTTCTACAATCCGCCATCTTAAATTAGTGAAAACCCGGAAGTGACGTCACAACCCACGTGACCTGCGTATATACTCCTGTAAAATAGAGCCGATTTTATTTCTTTGGAGGGGCAAGGTCAATAGAACTTGCGCTTTTTATACTACTAAACTGTGAAGTAGATTACATCTTACATAGGCCTTAAGGCCGTGATATGCATATGAAGTATTCTGCGGCATGGTCAGTACTTCCCAATTTTCCCTTCGTCTACTACTCGCCGATTTTTTTGATTTTTTTTATTACTATTTATTTATTTATTTATTTATTTATTTATTTATTTATTTATTTCCTCGAGAGCTTTAAAATAAGACCTCACTCTACCCAATCGGGCCACTAGTGCTCCACCTAGACTCCAACATGTCCACCCCGTATGGATTTATACATACATCGGGTTAATATCCCAGTATATGAGTGTCTATGGGTGTATATGCATCTATTTACAAGCCTAGCCGGTACTTAAAAAAAAAACATTTCATAGCTTTTCCCATCGTATTTTACAACCTCATAGCTCATAGTAAAATCCATAAAAAAAAACAAACTCCACCACCCAAAACACGCAAAAAAGATAGAAATGTGCCAATCAGGGAGATTACCTTTGCCTACAAGAGAAATTGGCCTAGTCTGAGTTGTCTCCCTTGCATCAAAGCGTATAGATGGGGCTGTGGTTTGGCTGGCGCTATTATCCGGGGAAGCCGGGGAAATTGACCTTGGGTAGCCATTTTTCTTAGCGTTTGTTACATAAAACAGACCTGCACGGAATATTTCCACTCTTTTAAATCATCCACACCCAACAAAATTATATCAAACTAATTCATGCATTCAAATGTAAGTGATTCATATACCGCGGAAGACCACATGAAGGTCCCCACCGATGACGTTCGATGAACGTTCGTGATTTTTCTTTGCTGGTGCAAACTGGACAATAAATGCTCGACACTGGGGTGGCACTGTATCATAGACTGGTCGCAATATATGTATATTAGTGTCCATGGGTTGAACTATTTGGTGTAAAATGTCTGTGGAGCGGACACAAAACTAGACATTTTTTTTTCAGGCATATTTTCTCATCGCATGGGCGGAAACAACTGCCGAAACAAATATTACCTCAAAGGCAGCAAACCAGTTAGCAATGTAGGCCTAAGCCTGAACAATTATATTTTCAATGAATACAAGGTTGTGTTGAGAAATATATCTCAAAATATGATTAATTAATGATTTTCCATCATGACAAACGAACACCCGACCGGCTTCCAACAAATATGGCAGCGGGTATTCGAAGCTCGAAGTCAGAAAATTGCCAAACTTCAAAAATTCAGATCTCATCAACCAGAACGTCTTATGTGCTGACAGTTATTGACAATATCGTAAAATATGTATACTTGCTAACCTTAGTTGGATTCGTCATGAAATCATTTAGAAATAAGTAATTCGAGCACTTTTTGTGGCATAGCAAAACGAAGATGACAGCCGTTTCCCTATACGCTGCGATGGTTTACACGAAAAACCGGCTCAGCTATAAAAATCCATATCTCCGTAAATATGAAATGTCCAAACTTTTTACGTCAAGACAATATTCTCTTATATGTGTACTTCCTATTTCCCGCAGGAATTTATGCAATATAAATTCTTTCCGCAATAAACTTACAATTTACTGGTAATGGTAACGAAATTCTCCGTCTCAATTTGAGCTTCTTGTGCGGCGGCGGAACGCCAAGATCAAAGAGCGCGTGCTGCAACGTAGCAGATCACGTGAGGGTCTAAATAT
>JAVTVY010010355.1:0-42928 GCA_036873755.1 Hanleya hanleyi | reverse complement strand
ATTTCGCTGGAATATAATTATGTTTCTTGTATTTTTTTCTTATTTCTGCTGGTCATTATCTCATAATTCGTCTTCATAATATTGGCCACTCTGTATTCGCTGAGAATGTACATAGCTTTGCCAGGCGTTGTATGCCAGTAGATACAAGTTTGCAATTCTCTCTTAAGAATTGGCTACTACAATGTTCCATGCACCGTGGATGGATTCATCAAATATGGCCCAATCGCAGTGGCCGGACTTTTATTCTCCGAGATAACCCTCGGTACAAGAACTCAAACAGCGGTTGGTAACCCATTCCCCGTCATGATATAAACGCCCGACTTTGGTTCACCTGGGCCATACTGTCGACGAAATGACAAAGTAAATTGTGTTTTTCAGTATATTTTGCTTCTTTAGTTTGGTCCCAGCTACATGTATGTATCAGACAAAGAACCATATTTGGTTCTACGTGGAACCGAATTTTGTTCTTTGTCTGATACACAGGTGCAAAACCAATGAAGTATCAAATCTAATGAAAAATACAATACAAAGAACCAAACATGGAACCACCAAATTTGGTTCCGTGTAGAACCAAATATGCTAATTAACCAAAAAGAGCCAATATTTCTAAATGTGTAGATAGCCGATCTCAATAGCCGAGCAGTCGGAATGTTGTTATGATACAACGCCAACCTCAATAGGCTCGATGTTCATTTCTCGCACACCGATTTAAATTGCCAGTTGCTACTGACGTGTGACTAAGAAATTCAACTGGCGCACTCTCGAAGAATAAAGTCACAGGTGCTTCTGACTGACTTCCGTACAGGAAATATGCGTTAATACGGTCCGAGTACATATCTGGTGATATTTGGTCGGGCTGGGGCGAATGCTTTCAAGTTGAACTGTTAAATACATTTCCAAGAGACTCTTCGTTGTACCCAAAGGATAGGTCACAGCTAAGGCACTCGTTATCTTGTGATTATATATCCGTCACACATTCTAGATAAATAGAGAAATAAAACAACTGTGCTATAGGGTATAATCATTTATTTCTAGTGCATACTATGTATGGTAGTGTTTTATTTCTTTATTTTTCTATAAAATATATTAATTAATAAATCATCAGTTTGCTAGTGCCTTAGGTCACGCGAGTATTGGCAACGTTCTGATCGGTTCTGGTGATGGTGTGGTAGCGCGCGTCAGCGCAATTCGAATTGTACATGTCTGTTTTTTTTTTTTTTACATCTTCATCTGATGAGCGGTCCATGCCTAATACGAACACGTAAACGTGGTGTGGTGTTCACTCCAAATGTATACAGTACTAGCCGCGTATTGGCGATTTCATGTTTTACAGCTTTTGGGACGAGGAAATGATTTTCATCTCAAACGGCCGATGAGCCGAATTTATCTGGTCTTAATAAAAGCGCACGGTTCAAGGCCTCTCCTATACGTTGAGCAAGTGACATGTTCATTTCACATTGCAGGTGTTCCATCGCTGGGAGACAATGATGACGTCATAGATTGAGTCGATCAGCGGGATGATGATTAAAAGCTCCAAAACAAAATGAAAATAGTTTAGATAAACAGCAAAGCGTTTGTCGAAATGAGTTGAACTGATTCGCGCCGCGGCTTTATTCTACCATTCCATATTACCAGGCCGATTTCTACACAGCGTTCCGCTTCTATGACATCAACCGATTGTTCGGGACATTCAAGTTAACGGTAGAAAAAAGTTTAGCCAAAACGACATCAATCTGCTATTTTCATACGGCCAACGGTGCTATAGTACGGACCCGACTCAAACGTTACTTATTAACTTAGATAATCGTACGAGATCCGGAGAGTTCAACGTGATATATTTTTGATTTATTTCAAATAACATAGTTTAATCAAGTCACGCAAAACTGAACTGCAAAGCGTAGGGCCTATCAAATTGTCAACGCAAGTGGGCAAACATCGGTACAATGAGAAAAGCTCATAATTTAGTTGAACGGATCTAGAGTTCGCCCTACAAGAGATTATTGAATTCGCATCACCTGATCATTCACCAATTGGCAAACCATTCCGTTTCTACGGAGCGACCAGCTTTTATGACGTCAGCCGATTGTTGAAGACAGTAACGTTGAGGGAGAATACAAAAAAGAGACGCGCACGGGTAGAAATGACGTACCGACACCGCGAACAAATTCATCAGCTCAAATCGGCGCTTGAATTACCCTCGGAATACAGAGTATCGGTATTTCGCTGGAATATAATTATGTTTCTTGTATCTTTTTCTTATTTCTGCTGGTCATTATCTCATAATTCGTCTTCATAATATTGGCCACACTGTATTCGCTGAGAATGTACATAGCTTTGCCAGCCGTTGTATGCCAGTAGATACAAGTTTGCAATTCTCTCTTAAGAATTGGCTACAATGTTCCATGCACCGTGGATGGATTCATCAAATATGGCCCAATCGCAGTGGCCGGACTTTTATTCTCCGAGATAACCCTCGGTACAAGAACTCAAACAGCGGTTGGTAACCCATTCCCCGTCATGATATAAACGCCCGACTTTGGTTCACCTGGGCCATACTGTCGACGAAATGACAAAGTAAATTGTGTTTTTCAGTATATTTTGCTTCTTTAGTTTGGTCCCAGCTACATGTATGTATCAGACAAAGAACCATATTTGGTTCTACGTGGAACCGAATTTTGTTCTTTGTCTGATACACAGGTGCAAAACCAATGAAGTATCAAATCTAATGAAAAATACAATACAAAGAACCAAACTTGGAACCACCAAATTTGGTTCCGTGTAGAACCAAATATGCTAATTAACCAAAAAGAGCCAATATTTCTAAATGTGTAGATAGCCGATCTCAATAGCCGAGCAGTCGGAATGTTGTTATGATACTACGCCAACCTCAATAGGCTCGATGTTCATTTCTCGCACACCGATTTAAATTGCCAGTTGCTACTGACGTGTGACTAAGAAATTCAACTGGCGCACTCTCGAAGAATAAAGTCACAGGTGCTTCTGACTGACTTCCGTACAGGAAATATGCGTTAATACGGTCCGAGTACATATCTGGTGATATTTGGTCGGGCTGGGGCGAATGCTTTCAAGTTGAACTGTTAAATACATTTCCAAGAGACTCTTCGTTGTACCCAAAGGATAGGTCACAGCTAAGGCACTCGTTATCTTGTGATTATATATCCGTCACACATTCTAGATAAATAGAGAAATAAAACACCTGTGCTATAGGTTATAATCATTTATTTCTAGTGCATACTATGTATGGTAGTGTTTTATTTCTTTATTTTTCTATAAAATATATTAATTAATAAATCATCAGTTTGCTAGTGCCTTAGGTCACGCGAGTATTGGCAACGTTCTGATCGGTTCTGGTGATGGTGTGGTAGCGCGCGTCAGCGCAATTCGTTTTGTACAATGCTGAATTGTACATGTCTGTTTTTTTTTTTTTTACATCTTCATCTGATGAGCGGTCCATGCCTAATACGAACACGTAAACGTGGTGTGGTGTTCACTCCAAATGTATACAGTACTAGCCGCGTATTGGCGATTTCATGTTTTACAGCTTTTGGGACGAGGAAATGATTTTCATCTCAAACGGCCGATGAGCCGAATTTATCTGGTCTTAATAAAAGCGCACGGTTCAAGGCCTCTCCTATACGTTGAGCAAGTGACATGTTCATTTCACATTGCAGGTGTTCCATCGCTGGGAGACAATGATGACGTCATAGATTGAGTCGATCAGCGGGATGATGATTAAAAGCTCCAAAACAAAATGAAAATAGTTTAGATAAACAGCAAAGCGTTTGTCGAAATGAGTTGAACTGATTCGCGCCGCGGCTTTATTCTACCATTCCATATTACCAGGCCGATTTCTACACAGCGTTCCGCTTCTATGACATCAGCCGATTGTTCGGGACATTCAAGTTAACGGTAGAAAAAAGTTTAGCCAAAACGACATCAATCTGCTATTTTCATGCGGCCAACGGTGCTATAGTACGGACCCGACTCAAACGTTACTTATTAACTTAGATAATCGTACGAGATCCGGAGAGTTCAACGTGATATATTTTTGATTTATTTCAAATAACATAGTTTAATCAAGTCACGCAAAACTGAACTGCAAAGCGTAGGGCCTATCAAATTGTCAACGCAAGTGGGCAAACATCGGTACAATGAGAAAAGCTCATAATTTAGTTGAACGGATCTAGAGTTCGCCCAACAAGAGATTATTGAATTCGCATCACCTGATCATTCATCAATTGGCAAACCATTCCGTTTCTACGGAGCGACCAGCTTTTATGACGTCAGCCGATTGTTGAAGACAGTAACGTTGGGGGAGAATACAAAAAAAAACGCGCGCGGGTAGAAAGGACGTACCGACACCGCGAACAAATTCATCAGCCAAATCGGCGCTTGAATTACCCCCGGAATACAGAGTATCGGTATTTCGCTGGAATATAATTATGTTTCTTGTATTTTTTTCTTATTTCTGCTGGTCATTATCTCATAATTCGTCTTCGTAATATTGGCCACTCTGTATTCGCTGAGAATGTACATAGCTTTGCCAGGCGTTGTATGCCAGTAGATACAAGTTTGCAATTCTCTCTTAAGAATTGGCTACAATGTTCCATGCACCGTGGATGGATTCATCAAATATGGCCCAATCGCAGTGGCCGGACTTTTATTCCCCGAGATAACCCTCGGTACAAGAACTCAAACAGCGGGTGGTACGTCATGATATAAACGCCCGACTTTGGTTCACCTGGCCCATACTGTCGACGAAATGACAAAGTAAATTGTGTTTTTCAGTATATTTTGCTTCTTTAGTTTGGTCCCAGCTACATGTATGTATCAGACAAAGAACCATATTTGGTTCTACGTGGAACCGAATTTTGTTCTTTGTCTGATACACAGGTGCAAAACCAATGAAGTGTCAAATCTAATGAAAAATACAATACAAAGAACCAAACTTGGAACCACCAAATTTGGTTCCGTGTAGAACCAAATATGCTAATTAACCAAAAAGAGCCAATATTTCTAAATGTGTAGATAGCCGATCTCAATAGCCGAGCAGTCGGAATGTTGTTATGATACTACGCCAACCTCAATAGGCTCGATGTTCATTTCTCGCACACCGATTTAAATTGCCAGTTGCTACTGACGTGTGACTAAGAAATTCAACTGGCGCACTCTCGAAGAATAAAGTCACAGATGCTTCTGACTGACTTCCGTACAGGAAATATGCGTTAATACGGTCCGAGTACATATCTGGTGATATTTGATCGGGCTGGGGCGAATGCTTTCAAGTTGAACTGTTAAATACATTTCCAAGAGACTCTTCGTTGTACCCAAAGGATAGGTCACAGCTAAGGCACTCGTTATCTTGTGATTATATATCCGTCACACATTCTAGATAAATAAAGAAATAAAACACCTGTACTATAGGGTATAATCATTTATTTCTAGTGCATACTATGTATGGTAGTGTTTTATTTCTTTATTTTTCTATAAAATATATTAATTAATAAATCATCAGTCTGCTAGTGCCTTAGGTCACGTGAGTATTGGCACGTTCTGATCGGTTCTGGCGATGGTGTGGTAGCGCGCGTCAACGCGATTCGTTTTGTACAATCCTGAATTGTACATGTCTGATTTGTTTTTTTTACATCTTCATCTGGTGAGCGGTCCATGCGTAATACTAACACGTAAACGTGGTGTGGTGTTCACTCCAAATGTATACAGTACTAGCCGCGTAATGGTGATTTCATGTTTTACAGCTTTTGGGACGAGGAAATGATTTTCATCTCAAACGGCCGATGAGCCGAATTTATCTGGTCTTAATAAAAGCGCACGGTTCAAGTCCTCTCCTATACCCGCCACGTTGATCAAGTGACATGTTCATTTCACATTGCAGGCGTTCCATCGCTGGGAGACAATGATGACGTCATAGATTGAGTCGATCAGCGGGATGATGATTTCATTTTTTAAAAGCTCCAAAACAAAATGAAAATAGTTTAGATAAACAGCAAAGCGTTTGTCGAAATGAGTAGAACGGATTCGCGCCGCGGCTTTATTCTACCATTCCATATTACCAGGCCGATTTCTACACAGTGCCCGGCTTCTATGACATCAGCCGATTGTTCGAGACATTCAAGTTAACGGGAAAATAGGAAAAAGCACAGGTAGAAAAAAGTTTAGCCAAAACGACATCAATCTGCTATTCTCATGCGGCCAACGGTGCTAGTATGGACCCGACTCAAACGTTACTTAACTTAGATCGTACGACATCCGGAGAGTTCAACGTGATATGGCTTTGATTGATTTCAAATAACATAGTTTAATCAAGTCACGCAAAACTGAACTGCAAAGCGTATCAAACTGTCAACGCAAGTCGGCAAACATCGGTACAATGAGAAAAGTTCGTAATTTAGTTGAACGGATGTAGAGTTCGCCCTACAAGAGTTTATTGAATTCGCAGCGCCTGATCTTTCACCAGTCGGCAAACCATTCCGTTTCTACGGAGAGACCAGCTTTTATGACGTCAGTCGATTGTTGAAGACAGTAACGTCGGGGGAGAATACAAAAACGCGCGCGGATAGAAAGGACGTCCCAGCACCGCGAACAAATTCATTAGCTCAAATCGGTGCTTGAATTAGCCCCGGAATACAAAGTACGGGCATTTCTCTGGAATATAATTATGTTTCTTGTACTTCTTTTTTATATCTGCTGATCATTATATCATAATCCGTCTTCATAATATTGGCCACACTGTATCACCCCCTACATCCGACCGTCGCCAGCCGGTGAAACAGGAGCCAGCCGGTGGGGCTATTTTTGCAGCAAAGATGAGGCGGTGTTAGTAATTGGATTTCTTTCGCATTTCTTCTCAGATTGTGGGCAATATTAATGGATATTCATTCATGGGAAATAGGAAATAACAGTCGTCATTTCAATCGTTCGGTTAAGTAGCAGAACGCCTTGTACTTAAAGATATCGTACGAATACGGGGAGCGATGTTGTTTTAGAACGAAATTTCGTTTTCAAGTTGTTCGCATCCTTAATAACTGACACTAATCGATAAAGATTATCATGGGTAAGTATTCCTTATTCAATGCTCTTTGTATGTCACCCAAACTTCTATGAATTTAATTAGCGTAATCGTTGATATTAATTAAAAAGTTGCACCACGTGCGTCTATTCAGGCGACGGTGAACAGCATCAAGAAAAGTTATAGTGAGACGGTGAACAGCAAATATATGCGACGGTGATCAGCATGTGTTAGTCTTGTTTTGCATCTAAAACAGTGTTGTATGAGCGACCAAAAACGGATTACGAATCAGATCATTATGAATTATATTTAGGGACCAAATGTTCAGAAATGTGGGTTAGGCTCTCTGCGTCGCGCGGATCTCTCCAACGTGAGATTCCCTGTACATTGTGACGTCGTACAATATGACGTTAAAACAATGGCGTATATGTTATGTGTTGTAGATCTAAGATGGCGATAGGCTAATTATTGTATATTGTTCTCCGACATTTTATCACAACATATAGGCTATGTCAGACGAAGATGAGGAGGTACCTATTGATCCAGCCAATGGCTCTTTCTTTGAATTGCCCTTTGGCGAAATTGTGCAAGGAAATGTGGCTCCAGGGCCTTCAGGCAAAACATATATATGTTCAACATGTGGGGTCAGCTATAAGACAGAAGACCACTTGGTGAGACACAGAAAAACGCATGACAGCGTATCCCTTTAATTATGGACGTTGTACTCATTTGATACAGATGAGAAGTTGCAAGAACACATGACGGCAAAGCACAGTCAACGCTACTTATGCGACACTTGTGAAAGATTCAATTTGAAGGTGCACTTGAAGACGCACATTGGAATCACAGCCACTATCACAGCTCAACTGGCGGGGATCCAGGGGCCGCCTTCAGGTGCGTTCTGAACGTTTTTCCGGAAATAAAACTGATCATACTGTCATACTGCATGCACATTTATGATTCTATTTTCACGATTTTTTTCGCAATTATAAGCATGCATCGATATTGAAAACATCGCACGTCATGCCCGCATCCATTTGGCGTTCTACTTATATCTAAACATACAAAACGAGGACTTTTAGTTCTTGCGAGGGAAACCAATATGCCTACAGATACGATTCATTCACACAAAGATAAAACAAGGAAATCCTCACAGCCCAACAGGCGAGGGTCCACGGGCCGCTAGGCCCCGGATGCTCCGAAGTTCCAGATCTCCAGAGATGCGTTCTAAGCGTTTTCCCAGAAATAAATTCGAACATAATGTATGAGATTTATGGTTCTATTTTCACGTATGTTTCGCATTTATAAGCACTCGTCGATATTGAAAAAAATCATACTTCATGCGTGAATCCATTTAACTTTCTATATAACACATAAAAAAACGATGGCCTTTACATCATGGAACATTAGAACCAATATGATAGCAATTCATTTACACAAAGCTAAAATGAGCGATCCTCACAGCCTAACAGGCGAGGGTACCGTGGTCGCCTGCTTTATCCGTCGAGGGTTCCCCTGCTGTATCCGTCCAGGGTGGCGTCTCATGAACAGAGCTACAGCTCTTTCATAATCCACTTTATGGTGTATGTTCAGGAGCGCCAAAACGTAATGTCGCGGTGAACCATTGTTGAGCGAACTGATGCGTCACTACTGGAACGGAGCATGCATACGTTTCTGGAGACGGACTAGTAACACTTTTTTTTGCGTGTCCAAGGGGGGGGGAAGGGTCGTTCGCACCTGACGACCCCCCCCCCCCCCCCCTAGCGACGCCCCTGCAGTATACATTTATGGACTTGAGGCCAATTTCGCTATGTTCATATTTGAAAATCAATTTGTTATTTGGAAGTCTTGCAATAAGTTCTGAAGATTTTTATGGCCTATTGTGGTGCAGCATCCGACTTTGTTTTCGTGTAATGGAAACTTTAAACCCATGCAAACGGATGCCTGTTTTAGTTAGGATTATGCTGCTGTATTTTAATCGACGTATAGGCCTACCGTCTTAGAGACTTGAGCTATTTTTTTGTCTCCGTTACCGGTATCTAAAATCGATCCCAATTTGTGTTATATGTATAAGAATATTGTGCTGGTGCGGATTGGCAATCAGTAAGAGTTACATTGTTAATAATGTTGACATAATGTCTATATTATTCGCCTGCTGCATGATTATGAAATTAATTGATTATTCAGTATCTGAATTTACTATGATGACCCGAATTTGTTTTCGTGGATTGAAATTTTTTGAACCAAAATGCCTGTAGAATGTTAATTATATCGGATTATGGCCTATTATTCTACCGTATTATATACTGTTAACTTGAGCTAATTGATTACTTCCGGTCCGGTATCTAAAATCATTATGCCAAACCCAATTTGTTTTAGTAACGAGGCCTTCCACACATGAGAAAGGAATGCAGACAAGGATATGTGAAATGAGGCCGCTGTGGTCGTCTAAAAATCATCTTGGGCAGTAATAACAAAGGAATGTATCCATATACAAGCGTCTAGTCTGTCATTCAATATTTAGCCGTCGTCCACTAAAGAATTTTCGGATCCATAATCTATGACAAGCGTCTAGTCCGTCATTCAATATTCAGCCGTCGTCCATTAATGAATTTCCGCGTCCATAATCCAAAGACCTATTCTATATTCCATATAACAGCAGGAGACCTATTCCATGTACGGAGGAGTGTGTCCAATCTGAAATAGGATAATAAACATAATTACCATATTGGTATTGCACGCAATAACCACGTGGTTCCGCCTGCATCTGCCTGAAGATCGTGTGGTGGAATACAAAATGTGGGTGTCTCTTGGTGGGAACATCGCAAGAATTCGTGGTTGGAACTTTTTCGATTCGTATATTCCAGTGAATATATGTCTAACACTCATTCATTGGTGAATATATTACTACGTTTCCAGAAGTAATATTTTTGCTGTTCACCGTAGCACACCAGCTCGAGTCCTTGCTGGCCACCGTCGCATGCTAGTGCTGTTCACCGTCGCCTGAATAGACGCACCTGGTGCAACTGTTTAATTAATATCAATGATTACGCTAATTAAATTCATAAAAGTTTGGGTGACATACAAAGAGCATTGAATAAGGAATAATTACCCAGGATAATCTTTATCGATTAGTGTCAGTTATTAAGGATGCGAGCAACTTGAAAACGAAATTTCGTTCTAAAACAACATCGCTCCCCGTGTTTATCTTTAAGTACAGGGCGTTCTGCTACTTAACCGAACGATTGAAATGACGACTGTTATTTCCCATGAATGAATATCCATTAATATTGCCCACAATCTAAGAAGAAATGCGAAAGAAATCCCAGTTACTAACACCACCTCATCTTTGCTGCAAAAATAGCCCCACCGGCTGGCTCCCGTTTCACCGGCTGGCGACGGTCGGATGTAGGGGGTGTGTATTAGCGGAGAATGTATATAGCTCTGCCAGGCGTTGTACGCCAGTAGATACAAGTTTGCAATTCTCTCTCAACAATTGGCTACAATGTTCCATGCACCGTGGATGGATTCATGAAATATGATCCAATCGCAATGACTGGACTTTTATTCTCCGAGATAAGCCTCGGTACAAGATCTTAAACAGAGGTTGGTAATTCATTCTCCGTCATGATATAAACGCCCGACTTGGGTGCATCGGGCCCATGCATACTGCTGACGAAATGACAAAGTAAATTGTGTTTTTCAGTATATTTTGCTTCTTTAGTTTGGTCCCAGCTATGTATGAGACAAAGAATCATATTTGGTTCTACGTGGAACTGAATTTGGTTCTTTTTCTCGTACACAGGTGCAAAACCAAATGGAGTATCAAATCTAATGAAAAACACAATATAAAGAACCAAACTTGGAACCACCAAATTTGGTTCCATGTAGAAAAAAAATTGCTAATTAACCAAGAAGAGACAATATTTCTAAAAGTATGTCGTTAGCTGATCTTGATGTCAATAGCCGAGCAGCCGGAATGTTGTTATGATGCTACGCCAACATCAATAGGCTCGATGTTCATTTCTCGCACACCGATTTAAATTGCCAATTGCTATAGTGACGTGTGACTAAGAAATTCAACTGACGCACTCTCGAAAAATAAAGCCACAGATGATTCTGACTGACTTCCGTACAGGAAATATGCGCTTATACGGTCCGAGTACATATCTGGTGATATTTGATCGGGCTGGGGCGAATGCTTTCAAGCTGAACTGTAAAATACATTTCCTAGAGACTCTTCGTTGTTTCCAAAAGATAGGTCACAGCTAAGGCACTCGTTATCTTGTGATTATATCCGTCACACATTCTAGATAAATAAAGAAATAAAACACCGGTACTAAAGGGTGTAAGCATATATTCCCAGTATCTATTCCTATGTATGGTAGTGTTTCATTTCTTATTTTTTTTCTATAAAATATAATTAATAAATCATTAGTTTGCTAGTGCCTTAGGTCACATGAGCATTGGCAACGTTCTGATCGGCTCTGGTGATGGTGCGGTAGCGCGCGTTCAGTGCAATTCGTTATGTACAATCGTGTACTGAATTGTACACGCCTGTTGTTTTGTTTTTTTACATCTTTATCTCATTTAGCGTCCATTACATGTACTAACACGTGTTGTGGTGTTCACACCAAATGTATACAGTACTAGCTGCGTATTGGTGATTTCATGTTTTACAGCTTTTGGGACGAGGAAATGGTTTTCATCTCAAACGGCTGATGAGCCAAATTTATCTGGTCTTAATAAAAGCGCACTTTTCAAGGACTCTTCTATACCCGCCACGTTGAACAAGTGACATGTTCATTTCACATTGCAGGTGTTTCATCGCTGGGAGACAATGATGACGTCATAGATTGTGTCGATCAGCGGGATGCTGATTTCATTCTCTAAAAGCTCCAAAACAAAATAACCATAGCTTAGATAAAAAGCAAAACGTTTGTCGAAATGAGTTGAACTGATTCTCGCCGCGGCTTTATTCTACCATTCCATATTACCAGGCCGATTTCTACATAGCGTTCCGCTTCTATGACATCATCCGATTGTTCGAGACATTAAAGTTAGCGGGAAAATAGGAAGAAGCACAGGTAGAAAAAAGTTTAGCCAAAACGACACCGATCTGCTATTCTCATGCGGCCAACGGTGCTAGTACGGACCCGACTCAAACACTACTTAACTTAGATAATCGGACGAGATCCGGAGCGTTCAACGTGATTTGGCTTTGATTGATTTCAAATAACATAGTTTAATCAAGTCACGCAAAACTAAACTGCAAAGCTTATCAAATTGTCAACGCAAGTCGGCAAACATCGGTACAATGAGAAAAGCTCATAATTTAGTTGAACGGATGTAGAGTTCGCCCTACAAGAGTTTATTGAATTCGCAGCGCCTGATCTTTCACCAGTCGGCAAACCATTCCGTTTCTACGGAGAGACCAGCTTTTATGACGTCAGTCGATTGTTGAAGAAAGTAACGTCGGGGGAGAATACAATACCCTCGGTACAAGATCTTAAAGAGAGGTTGGTAATTCATTCTCCGTCATGAAATAAACGCCCGACTTGGGTGCATCGGGCCCATGCATACTGTAACGCGCAACCCTATCTGTCACTCAGTGTATCTCACTGGTGTGTGATTTCTCTCCGGAGGCGAAAATGAGAGTAGGGTAAACACATCACATTCAGAGTTCGGTACTCTGTAAACCATGAATCGGGTTCGAATGAGACAGTAATATACTAGACATGCAAAACACAAACAGACTCAAAGATAACGGAGATTGTGATTCAGGTGAAATATAACATGAACAATTTTATTCATCAATGTACAAATGTTGTATATGGGTATAAGTATATGGTAATATGTACTGTAGGTTCAGTTTACATATTAGATGATCAGGTCAGAATCAGTTCAGCTTGTGCCAAATCCGGCACCGGTTCAGTTTGTGCCAAATCCGGCACTGCATGTTTTGATTGATTCAGTTTGTGCCAAATCCGGCACCGCATGTTTTGATTGATTCAGTTTGTGCCAAATCCGGCACAGCAGAGCTGGCATGGTACTTATTATCAAGTGTCAAAATTATATAATATGGTGCTCCGAAAATGGTGCAAATCTCAGCACTGGACTAGGTGCAGGTTGCATAATTTAGACTTGCTCCGAAAACGGTGCAGCTTGCAGAATTCAAGCTTGCTCCGAATACGGTGCAGCTCGCGGAGATGTTTTACTACACAGAGTTTGCACCAGATCTGGCACACTCCGAAATAGTAGACCTCTAAAACTTCCCTATGTGGTGAAACGTCTACATAAATTGCCAAAATATTTGGAGAAGATATCTGAATTCAACTCCAAGCTTTAGTATCATATATAATTTAGTAATTTATTCTCAAGCACTAACGCCAATTCTTTCCCAGGGTCGTCGCATAATTTCACGACATCGGGAGCAATGTGCGTGATGACGCAATACAGAAATCCCGACCTGTTTACATGCTAATAAGATCACATGACCGTGCCATAAATGAATGACAACTGCACCATGCTACAATATTATTAGCTGTAACTCACCAGTGGTGGGTATTCCATCATGCCTTGTGCCATATCCGGCGTAACACTTTCGAGAATAAATTTAGCAATTTAGTTTTCGGCCAAAACCTCTCCAAAAACACATCCAAACTTTAGAAGGATATGTTGGAGATCTCTTGTCCACTGAAAATGCGCGTATTTATAGTTTTCTGACCTGACCTCTGACCTCGTATAGTAACCAATCAAATAACACGGTAAGTGGCGCAAACACGCCCCTAAGGTAGATTGACAGGGAAATCCCCGCTCTGCAGAAAACAGCATGGCAGAAAGCGGAAGATTTCAACCGTCAACGAGACGTTCCATAGCTCAAAACAGTGCACTCTTATCTTATAAACAACGGACAGTATCTTCAGGGATGTTTTAGTGGTACATAGATGTTTGAGACGTAAGAATAATGTACCAAAGAAGGGACAAAATATACTAGTCAGCTTCCGAGATCGTCGAAGGTGAGCAAATAACAACAACAACATCCTCAAGTTTTTGACAGGTGCACGAAATATACGACCTAAAACGTCTCCAATATCGCGTAAAGACACAACAGGTTTGCATGAATATATGCCTAAAGATTAAATAAGGCCTGGGCCGCTACAATACTGCTGACGAAATGACAAAGTAAATTGTGTTTTTCAGTATATTTTGCTTCTTCAGTTTGATCCCAGCTATGTATGAGACAAAGAACCATATTTGGTTCTACGTGGAACCGAATTTGGTTCTTTGTCTCATACACAGGTGCAAACCCAAATGGAGTATCAAATCTAATGAAAAACACAATATAAAGAACCAAACTTGGAACCACCAAATTTGGTTCCATGTGGAAAAAAAATTGCTAATTAACCAAGAAGAGACAATATTTCTAAAAGTATGTCGTTAGCTGATCTTGATGTCAATAGCCGAGCAGCCGGAATGTTGTTATGATACTACGCCAACATCAATAGGCTCGATGTTCATTTCTCGCACACCGAATTAAATTGCCAGTTGCTATTGACGTGTGACTATAAGAAATTCAACTGGCGCAATCTCGAAGAATAAAGTCACAGATGCTTCTGACGGACTTCCGTACAGGAAATATGCGCTAATACGGTCCGAGTACATATCTGGTGATATTTGATCGGGCTGGGGCGAATGCTTTCAAGCTGAACTGTAAAATACATTTCCAGGAGACTCTTTGTTGTACCCAAAAGATAGGTCACAGCTAAGGCACTCGTTATCTTGTGATTATATATCCGTCACACATTCTAGATAAATAAAGAAATAAAACACCTGTACTATAGGGTATAATCATTTATTTCTAGTGCATACTATGTATGGCAGTGTTTTATTTCTTTATTTTTCTATAAAATATATTAATTAATAAATCATCAGTTTGCTAGTGCCTTAGGTCACGTGAGTAATGGCAACGTTCTGATCGGTTCTGGTGATGGTGTGGTAGCGCGCGTCAGCGCAATTCGTTTTGTACAATCGTGTACTAAATTGTACATATCTGTTGTTTTTTTTTACATCTTTATCTGATGAGCGGTCCATGCCTAATGCAAACACGTATACGTGATGTGGTGTTCACTCCAAATTTATACAGTACTAGCCGCGTATTGGTGATTTGATGTTTTACAGCTTTTGGGACGAGGAAATGATCAAACGGCCGATGAGCCGAATTTATCTGGTCTTAATAAAAGCGCACTGTTCAAGGCCTCTCCAATACCCGCCACGTTGAACAAGTGACATGTTCATTTCACATTGCAGGTGTTCATCGCTGGGAGACAATGATGACGTCATAGATTGAATCGATCAGCGGGATGATGATTTCATTCTCTAAAAGCTCCAAAACAAAATAACCATAGCTTAGATAAACAGCAAAACGTTTGTCGAAATGAGTTGAATTGATTCACGCCGCGGATTTATTCCACCATTCCATATTACCAGGCCGATTTCTACACAGCGTTCCGCTTCTATGACATCAGCCGATTATTCGAGACATTAAAGTTAGCGGGAAAATAGGAAAAAGCACAGGTAGAAAAACGTTTAGCCAAAACGACATCGATCTGCTATTCTTATGCGGGCAACGGTGCTATTACGGATCCGACTCAAACGCTACTTAACTTAGATAATCGGACGAGATACGGAGCGTTCAACTTGATATGGCTTTGATTGATTTCAAAAAAGATAGTTTAATCAAGTCACGCAAAACTGAACTGCAAAGCGTATCAAATTGTCAACCCAAATCGCCAAACATTGATACAATGAGAAAAGCTCATAATTTAGTTGAACGGATGTAGAATTCGCCCTACAAGAGTTTATTGAATTCGCGGCGCCTCATCTTTCACCAGTCGGCAAACCTTTCCGTTTCTACGGAGCGACCAGCTTTTATGACGTCAGCCGATTGTTGAAAAGAGTAACGTTGCGGGAGAATAGGGTGCAGTCCACAGTAGACCCCTCGTTGCTGGAAATAGACCCTTGGTATAGCCCTTCCGTCTTTCTGAGATGCCAAACCATCCAGAACACTCATACAAAAGTATATATTTTCTTCATGGGAATGCTCATACCATTAATGTCTTAAAATGTCACTGTTGTCATCGCCTCGTTCAGCAGTGCACTGCTGTAAGTGTTGGATCGCTGTCTTTCCTCTGCTTGTGCTTAGCACGTCGATGTCGCGCTCGCGTCACTATAGTCTATTTCAGCATGACTCACCTCATTTGATTTCAAGGTTTGTATAACGGCACGTATAGCTCTATCAAATATTATCACAGAAGCCATTGAATATCCGTTCAAAGTCAGAGCAATCTGTGACATCATTCGGAGAAGATCGCGAATCGAGGATCGTTCATCCTCAGCGTCGCCCTGTTGAAAGTCATATTGACCTAGGGCATATTGGCCCTGTTTTCCCGTATTGGACCGACTTTTCCGTATTGGACCGCCTACCTCATATTGACCGGGTTTGGGGTCATATCAAGCAGGCTGATTTCCTTGTATTTGATTGATATCATTGATAGTTGATACAATATTTGTCCTGTATTATACAATATCTGTGCTGTATTGTACAATATCTGTCCTGTATAATACAATATTTGTCCTGTATTATACAATATATGTGCTGTATTATACAATATCTGTCCTGTATTATACAATATCTGTTCTGTATTATACCATATCTGTACTGTATTATGCAATATTTGTCCTGTATTATACCATATCTGTGCTGTATTGTACAGTATCTGTCCTGTATTATACAATATTTACCATGTATTGTACAATATATGCACTGTATTATACAATATCTGCGCCGTATTATACCATATGTCCTGTATTGTACCATATCAGTCCAGTATTATACCATATCTGTGCTGTATTATACCATATCTGTGTTGTATTGTACAATATCTGTCCTGTATTATACCTTATCTGTGCTGTGTTATACAATATCTGTCCTGTATTGTACCATGTATGTCCTGTACTATACCATATATGTGCTGTATTATAAAATTTCTGTCCTGTATTATACCATATATGTCCTGTATTATACAATATGTCCCGTATTATATCATATCTGCCCAGTATTATACCGTATCTGTGCTGTATTATAATCGGGGTAGCTATCAATGTGAAGCACTCGTGGCTCCGATTGGAGGGGTTGGGTCGTGGAAATGACGTCATTCTGCACATGAGCAGAAGTGGAATAGTTGTAAAAGGGAACTTTCGGAAGTGTGCAAGGGCACTATATCACATAGGGACATATATTTCATCCAAGTATAGCGGATAGCGGTTGTCGTGAATAACAACAAGTTCAGCAATATTTATGCAGTTTATTATCCCCAATGTTACATCATACCCGGGCTGTGAGAGCCATCCTGGGTATGTTTAGTATGGTCACAGCAAAACAAATTGAAATATCAAACACCATGTTTTATTATTTAACGCACCGTCGCATTAGGTACAAGTATTTACTGAGCTCAAGCCAACGACCAGCATGTAGTCATTGAGAGTATATACGGCATGTTATGCTATTCGTCAGTGCACGGGTGACGCATTCAGCCGAGGGGGTTGATCAGTTTAGCCAAGAAGAACGTAACATTGGTGGCCCTCTCCACTGTCCACTTGGTGTTGGAGCGTTGACGTTGTGCCCATTCCAAGGGATCCACAGTGTCCAGTTTCTCCAGCATCGTCTCTAGCGACGCCTGGTTAATGATGGTGAAAGGATGGTCGTACACTTGGTTGTTGGCACTGGAATAGAAATAGCGCAGGTGATCTGTCTCCGTATGCTCCAGCACATAGCCAAAAGCGACATTTAATTTGAAGGCGTAGCTTGGTCATTGAAGATGGCTTCCACGTAACTGCGTAGACGGGCGAGGTCGGTCAGTCGGAAACTGTAGATATCTTGAATAGGGCGATGACGGTGGAAACTGCCGTATCATGGGCCAATGGCGCTGATAGATGTCACTCACTGGATGGTCTTCGTGTAACAGATCGCTAGGAACATGTATAGGTTCGTCCGCGAAGTGTACTTTACCCTCCACGTCGTACAAAATCTGGCCCAAGCTCTTGTCGTCGGCATTTGACTGTTGAAGTAGGGTGACATCATCATCGGCCCTCGTACAATGGATGAAAGTTCCCGCTGTCTCGATACTGGTGCCTACGGGCTCCTCTACCTGCAAACGTGGCTGTGGGACAGGGTGTCGCAGAAACTGGCGGCGCAAGTCGGGCAGATGAGTGAATGATTTCGAGCACGTAGTACAAGTGAACATCTTGATGAAACGGCCAGGCAGCTTCGCTTTTATAGCACGCTAGCTGGTGATCTATTTTTAGCACACTCAGTTCAACTACCCCTAAGTCGAGGACCGCATTCGGACCAATAGTGGTCCCTCTCTACCCCAAACACACCCCCACGCGCCCCCCAAAATGACCACTTTACTTACTACATCCAACTGCGCATGCGCAGATTGACGCGACTTGCAATAACAAAAAACACGCCATTCTGACTCTACCCCACAAAAGCTTAACTTTGACACCTCCCACGACCCATTTGGACCAGTAGCGATCCATCTCTACCCCAAACACCCGCACGCACCCCAAAATGCCTGCTTTCTATACTACGGCCAGACTGCGCATGCGCGGAATATTGAAACGATGTCCAGTCGGGTACTGCTCCACGAGAGCTTCAAAATAAAACCTCATACGACACCATCGGATCAGTAGGGACTCGCGTAGACCCCAAAACGCCCACCCAACACTATTCACCCACTACGCATGCGCACAGTGACTTTTTCAAAAAAATTCACTGCTTAGCTTCGGGACCCCGTCCATCGTGTTCTACGTGGTGAGACGTGAAAAAGAAGACAAAACAACCCATACCGCAATGAACATCTGTGAATTCCCAGTATTGACCTATCCACTGAGCCAGTATGGGCCTATGGGCCTATCCAGACCTCCGTGAACTTTTCGAAAAATTTCAACGCTTAACTTCGAGACCCCGCCCATCGTGTTCTACGTGGCGAGACGTGAAAAACAAGACCAAACAACCCATACCGCAATGAATATGTGTGAATTGCCCAGTATGGACATATCCGCTGAGCCAGTATGATCCTATGGGCCTATCCAGGCCTCCGTGAACTTTTCGAAAAAACTTCACCGCTTAACTTCGAGACCCTTCCCATCGTGTTTTACGTGGTGAGACGAAGAAACCAAGACCCCACAACCCATAGTAAAATCCACAAAAAATGACCACCCCCATACCACATACAGGCATTTTCCCGTATAGATGATGCAAATGTGCGAATGAAGCCCCTATTGTAGAGGTAAAGTCCGTGTTCCGCATTTACATTTTTGGGGACAGGTCCTCATTTTACATGCAGCCACCCATGACTTGATAGGCAGGCCGCGATAAGCCCAGGGACCGATATTAGCCCTTTTGGACAGGGTTGATATGGGTTTTCCCCTATTGTAGGGGTAAAGTTCGTGTTCCGCTTTTTATATTTTCGGGGACAAATCCTAATCCTAAACGCCCTGGAGGAGCGCTTCAGTTTGACACCTCACTCGACCCAATCGGTCCACTAGGGGCCTCTCTCGCCCCTGAAGATTGCCGAACATTCCCGATGATTCTCCCGAAAACCCACGTATTTGGGACTACTTTCTGTCCGCGGAGGCTTTTCTGACCGCATCACCGCCAGACCGCATCACCGCGGAGGAATACATGCCACATAGAGCTCGGAAGTGACGTCACCATGCCAACCACGTAACCTTTGCCGGAAGTATAGTGCACTTGACCGCCACCGACCTCCCCGTGACCTCCCCGAGAAATGTAATGCTTCCTACATACTACTAACGTCATCAGCCTCAACTTCAGTATTCGGGGGATTTGCGCTCTTTCTCCTACTGATACGTTACGGTGGGTGTTGACTGAGGGTATTACCAAGTTACGACGGTGGCTTCCTCAAACTGGTTTGGACCCTACTAAGCAGGTCTAGGCATATCCTAGTCTTATTCTACAGAGAATGAGATTCAAGACGACACCGCGCACACCACATATGTGGACGTGGGATGGCCCCTAGATCGCCCAAATTCAACAACAGCTTCAATGCGACAACCCCAGTATGGCTCCCAGATGGGAAAAAACTCCCCCAAGAAAAAAAGAATTCGTATCCTTCCTCAGGTTCCCAAACACGCCCCTGTGCTCCCCTTAACTGCTCACTTTCGCTATTACTCCTCGACTGCGTATGCACACCATGACGTCACTTCCGGTCAAAGTCCAAATCGTAGTCTACATCGTGAGGTTTTCGAGTCGAGTTCCTGCACGCCATATGGCATCAGTACACAATTAATCACTTCCGGGTCGGTGCCCACGATCTACATTGTTTAGAAATTTGAGAGCAGATCTTTATGGATTTTATGAGCTGCGACTTTTCAGCATTTCTGATACATTTGATATTTCAACTTGCAGATGAGTCTTCAAACTGTACTTCCTGGTGTTGATTTGGGCCATTTTGAAAAAAGCATGGTGGATGAAGACATGATCAGTGAAGGGTGAGAAGGCTCCCTGTTTACAAATCGAATGACATTCTGTAGCACCAATCAGCTGTCAGTGGCGGTAATTTGAAATTTCCATGGTCAACATCTGTCAAGACTTCCACTGGTAATGTCCCACAAGGTAAATATTGACATGCCAGGTGGATTTATGCATTGTGAATTTTCTGGATTTTTGCCGATTTTTAACGCTAATACATAACAAGTAACAGAATTAATTGTGTACTGATACCTGTCACACGACATTTTCACATTTGACCAGAGAACTTTAAATCATCACTGTGGCTACAGTTTTTACTGGATCAGCCCAATTTTTTCCATGATGACTCCTGAACTAAGTTCAAATATTAGGGTTGTTTCAAATTTATGTTATTAAATTATTAATAAAATAAAATAAAAATTTTAATTAATTTTAATAATTTTTTTAATTATTAAATTTTTTTTTTCTTGCTAAATGTGGTTGAAATAAATATCGTACTGATAATGCTGGGTAACATCTCTTGTATTGTTATGCCATTTCTGCGACAAAACTGAGACCTTTTGGAGCAAATATAGGCAAAAAATGACTGATTTGTCAGTGCTAGGGCCAAATAGTCAATGCCAAATATGACGAGGTTCATTTCACACAGCTGGTAATTATGAGCAAATGAACTTTCAAGATACAATACAATGTAAATGGAAGAAAGGAAATTCGCATAGATACAATTACATGCTTTTTTTCAAAATCGCGACCTCAGTTCAAATCTTCAATGCTTCAAATCATTTATGCATTAATTTACTTTATATCAGTCTAAAACCACATGAAATTAATACTAATTATATCACCTGTAAAAACTCAGATGTTTGTTCCACACACAAAGAATTTCCAAAATGCCTTTTGCATTTGTAACTTTAATGAGACAAATCAAATCTGATTAACTGAGTCAACAGTTAATCTGACTGTTGAGGGTTTCTCATTGTTGTGTGTTTATTGTCAGTCACATTTGCATCATAGCAAATACTTTCTCTTCATTCCATTTCCACTATCTCCAGGGCTATAAGTATGTAATTCTCTTTCATATTCATATCAGAGATCTTGTAGGTAGCAAGAAACATGGATTACAGGCACCAAATATTAGCAAGCCCCATACAACCCTCTCCCCCCCCACACACACACACATCAACTCTGGGAATTTCGCACAGTGTGACTCAGAGGTATGCCTCCAACTCTGTTGAAAGATAGGCCTTTCTCACTGTAAGTTGCCACTTTAATCTTTCACCAAACAGTTAACAGTTTAAGTTAGGCAACTTCCAGCTGTCCTCATCTTTCATGGTTGTTAATGTAGCAGAGATCAGCAAATGACCATCAGATATGTTGTCATTGAATTTTATTCCTTTTTTTCTTCTATGTTGTGTTTTGACAAGTGTTGCCTGTTTGCAGACATTGCATTCATGGACTTGAAATCTGACACAGAATATATTCCTCAATGTTATTTAGGAGTTTTCTCAGTAATAATAACTGTTTACAAGTAATATGTGCATCTTTCTAATTACTGCCAGCAAGATCTTGATGAGATGTAGATCCATCCAATTGAACTGACATATATTCTCTATATGGGAGTTGTGTATACCATAAACACCTCTGTGTTATATTTTGGTATGTGTTGTGTACACATTTGTGTATCTTGCTGTCACTTATTACAGGATTAAACATGTCTTTGATCTTTGTATCAACATCAAATTTAAATCCCATTTGATAGATTACTGGGATGACCCACTGATTACATGGAGAAGTTAACCACTGCCATGATGGAAATTTTTACCAAATGTAGCCTAAATGAGCAGGTTGAAAACAAATTAAGTTTTGACACATTTTGAATTTAAGTTTTCTTTATTTTTAAACTTTAATTTGAATAATTTCATAAAAAATGAATTAAAATAATAAAAAAATAATTAAAAATAGTGTTTAACATATCTAGTTAATGCTTTATACTTCTTTTTATAGGCAGAAGGATTGTCGACTTGGTGCTTTTTACCAGATGGAAAAATATGTACAGGTTAGTGAGATATTGTACTTTTTACTTGTACCTCAGTCTTAAGTCATATGGGGCAAACTGAGGGGAAATTATAAAGGGGGTACCCTTGGTATATAGGCTGTAAAATCTCTATCTGTGCATAGTTTTATCTGTGCCTTCTCAAGAATGTTTGGGGATGGGTATGGTTTGTTCAGATGAGAGCATTCCTTATTTTAACAATGGTTCCATTCCTGACAGGCATCAGTACACAATTAATCACTTCCGGGTCGGTGCCCACGATCTACATTGTTTAGAAATTTGAGAGCAGATCTTTATGGATTTTATGAGCTGCGACTTTTCAGCATTTCTGATACATTTGATATTTCAACTTGCAGATGAGTCTTCAAACTGTACTTCCTGGTGTTGATTTGGGCCACTTTGAAAAAAGCATGGTGGATGAAGACATGATCAGTGAAGGGTGAGAAGGCTCCCTGTTTACAAATCGAATGACATTCTGTAGCACCAATCAGCTGTCAGTGGCGGTAATTTGAAATTTCCATGGTCAACATCTGTCAAGACTTCCACTGGTAATGTCCACAAGGTAAATATTGACATGCCAGGTGGATTTATGCATTGTGAATTTTCTGGATTTTTGCCGATTTTTAACGCTAATACATAACAAGTAACAGAATTAATTGTGTACTGATACCTGTCACACGACATTTTCACATTTGACCAGAGAACTTTAAATCATCACTGTGGCTACAGTTTTTACTGGATCAGCCCAATTTTTTCCATGATGACTCCTGAACTAAGTTCAAATATTAGGGTTGTTTCAAATTTATGTTATTAAATTATTAATAAAATAAAATAAAAATTTTAATTAATTTTAATAATTTTTTTAATTATTAAATTTTTTTTTTCTTGCTAAATGTGGTTGAAATAAATATCGTACTGATAATGCTGGGTAACATCTCTTGTATTGTTATGCCATTTCTGCGACAAAACTGAGACCTTTTGGAGCAAATATAGGCAAAAAATGACTGATTTGTCAGTGCTAGGGCCAAATAGTCAATGCCAAATATGACGAGGTTCATTTCACACAGCTGGTAATTATGAGCAAATGAACTTTCAAGATACAATACAATGTAAATGGAAGAAAGGAAATTCGCATAGATACAATTACATGCTTTTTTTCAAAATCGCGACCTCAGTTCAAATCTTCAATGCTTCAAATCATTTATGCATTAATTTACTTTATATCAGTCTAAAACCACATGAAATTAATACTAATTATATCACCTGTAAAAACTCAGATGTTTGTTCCACACACAAAGAATTTCCAAAATGCCTTTTGCATTTGTAACTTTAATGAGACAAATAAAATCTGATTAACTGAGTCAACAGTTAATCTGACTGTTGAGGGTTTCTCATTGTTGTGTGTTTATTGTCAGTCACATTTGCATCATAGCAAATACTTTCTCTTCATTCCATTTCCACTATCTCCAGGGCTATAAGTATGTAATTCTCTTTCATATTCATATCAGAGATCTTGTAGGTAGCAAGAAACATGGATTACAGGCACCAAATATTAGCAAGCCCCATACAACCCTCTCCCCCCCACACACACACACATCAACTCTGGGAATTTCGCACAGTGTGACTCAGAGGTATGCCTCCAACTCTGTTGAAAGATAGGCCTTTCTCACTGTAAGTTGCCACTTTAATCTTTCACCAAACAGTTAACAGTTTAAGTTAGGCAACTTCCAGCTGTCCTCATCTTTCATGGTTGTTAATGTAGCAGAGATCAGCAAATGACCATCAGATATGTTGTCATTGAATTTTATTCCTTTTTTTCTTCTATGTTGTGTTTTGACAAGTGTTGCCTGTTTGCAGACATTGCATTCATGGACTTGAAATCTGACACAGAATATATTCCTCAATGTTATTTAGGAGTTTTCTCAGTAATAATAACTGTTTACAAGTAATATGTGCATCTTTCTAATTACTGCCAGCAAGATCTTGATGAGATGTAGATCCATCCAATTGAACTGACATATATTCTCTATATGGGAGTTGTGTATACCATAAACACCTCTGTGTTATATTTTGGTATGTGTTGTGTACACATTTGTGTATCTTGCTGTCACTTATTACAGGATTAAACATGTCTTTGATCTTTGTATCAACATCAAATTTAAATCCCATTTGATAGATTACTGGGATGACCCACTGATTACATGGAGAAGTTAACCACTGCCATGATGGAAATTTTTACCAAATGTAGCCTAAATGAGCAGGTTGAAAACAAATTAAGTTTTGACACATTTTGAATTTAAGTTTTCTTTATTTTTAAACTTTAATTTGAATAATTTCATAAAAATGAATTAAAATAATAAAAAAATAATTAAAAATAGTGTTTAACATATCTAGTTAATGCTTTATACTTCTTTTTATAGGCAGAAGGATTGTCGACTTGGTGCTTTTTACCAGATGGAAAAATATGTACAGGTTAGTGAGATATTGTACTTTTTACTTGTACCTCAGTCTTAAGTCATATGGGGCAAACTGAGGGGAAATTATAAAGGGGGTACCCTTGGTATATAGGCTGTAAAATCTCTATCTGTGCATAGTTTTATCTGTGCCTTCTCAAGAATGTTTGGGGATGGGTATGGTTTGTTCAGATGAGAGCATTCCTTATTTTAACAATGGTTCCATTCCTGACAGGCATCAGTACACAATTAATCACTTCCGGGTCGGTGCCCACGATCTACATTGTTTAGAAATTTGAGAGCAGATCTTTATGGATTTTATGAGCTGCGACTTTTCAGCATTTCTGATACATTTGATATTTCAACTTGCAGATGAGTCTTCAAACTGTACTTCCTGGTGTTGATTTGGGCCACTTTGAAAAAAGCATGGTGGATGAAGACATGATCAGTGAAGGGTGAGAAGGCTCCCTGTTTACAAATCGAATGACATTCTGTAGCACCAATCAGCTGTCAGTGGCGGTAATTTGAAATTTCCATGGTCAACATCTGTCAAGACTTCCACTGGTAATGTCCCACAAGGTAAATATTGACATGCCAGGTGGATTTATGCATTGTGAATTTTCTGGATTTTTGCCGATTTTTAACGCTAATACATAACAAGTAACAGAATTAATTGTGTACTGATACCATATTTAGGCCCAGTATGGCCCCTAGATTGCCCAAATACCCAACTGCGCATCCCTTAAATCTTTCCCAAGATTTATTATCTAAAAACGAACTTGAGTTGTTTTTTAACAAAGCCAAATCATATCTCATGCTGTAGGCTGATTATAGTTTTGTAGCTTAATACATCATGTATATTCTTTTAAAAATCCTATTCTATTTACAGGTTCACTTTTCCCGGGTGAGTCACTAAAGGGCAAGGAAATGCTAAACCCTGCAGTACTTATCAGTGTGAGCAGAAACGAACACAACGCTTGAGTGCGGATATCGAAACGAGTATCTCTCTAAAATCTATACATGTGAGGAACAAAACTACTATATAAGGAAACTCAAGTGGGCATGCATTCCTGGTATCGGCACTTGACCACGAGGCAGTCGAAGCGATAATATCGTTATTATACTTCCTGACGCAAGTTATAAATAACGACCATGAAATGATGATTAAGCTTTGACATTTAAGAAGGGATAGAGTGGGAGGCAGGGAGTAAGCCCGACATTACCACATCATGTCGACAATAATTTAGTTTGATCAAGGCAACCGATGAAAAAGCTGGACAATGGTCAGTAGATTAACCTGATCCGGTCAAGGGCTTTATTCAGTCCAATGAGGGGTGTTTCTGTAGAACAGTCAGCCAATTATAGCGTTTCTGTAGAACAGTCAGCCAATCCTAACGTTTCTGTAGAACAGTCAGTCAGGTATAGCGTTTCTGTAGAACAGTCAGTCAATCATAGCGTTTCTGTAGAACAGTCAGTCACTCATAACGTTTCTGTAGAACAGTCAGCCAATCATAACGTTTCTGTGGAACAGTCAGCCAATCATAACGTTTCTGTAGAACAGTCAGTCAATCATAACGTTTCTGTAGAACAGTCAGCCAATCATAACGTTTCTGTAGAACAGTCAGTCAATCATAGCGTTTCTGTAGAACAGTCAGTCAATCATAGCGTTTCTGTAGAACAGTCAGTCAATCATAACGTTTTGTAGAACAGTCAGCCAATCATAACGTTTCTGTAGAACAGTCAGTCAATCATAACGTTTGTGTAGAACAGTCAGCCAATCATAACGTTTCTGTAGAACAGTCAGTCAATCATAACGTTTCTGTAGAACAGTCAGCCAATCATAACGTTTCTGTAGAACAGTCAGTCAATCATAGCGTTTCTGTAGAACAGTCAGTCAATCATAACGTTTCTGTAGAACAGTCAGTCAATCATAGCGTTTCTTTAGAACAGCCAGCCAATCATAACGTTTCTGTAGAACACTCAGCCAATCATAATGTTTCTGTAGAACAGTCAGTCAATCATAATGTTTCTGTAGAACAGTCAGTCAATCATAGCGGTTCTGTAGAACAGTCAGTCAATCATTGCGTTTCTGTAGAACAGTCAGTCAATCATAGCGTTTCTTTAGAACAGCCAGCCAATCACAACCTTTCTGTAGAACAGTCAGCCAATCATAATGTTTCTGTAGAACAGTCAGTCAATCATAGCGGTTCTGTAGAACAGTCAGTCAATCATTGCGTTTCTGTAGAACAGTCAGTCAATAATAATGTTAGAAAGTTATGGTCTGTTAGAACGTTCTAATCGTTCTCAGACAGCATCAGTCAACACACGTGCAGATGTGCAGATTCCCCCTCCATTCAGGTAGGGGGGTTAGGCAATACTTTATAGTTTTCTCATAACTTAGAGATTTAATTTGTGGTCGTTTGACTGCACCAAAAATCGAACGAAATCGAACGAGAAGAAAGCAAGCAAAACATATATCGACAACATATCAACATATCAAATATTAAACATTGTATCCAATTTTTTTTTTGAGTGAGTGAGTGAGTGAGTGAGTGAACATGATTTAACGTCGCTTTCAACACTATATTTCAGTTATATCACGACATTTGGTTCCTATTCTTTTTCTCACCCTATGGTCTATACATGTCATGGCTACGTACTTTTTTATTTTAAATTAAATTCAAGTGTACATACAGCATATTTAACTAGACAAGGAAATAATTTTCATCTAATCTCATGTGTATCAGAAAGTAAAAGAAAACCCACAGAGGTGCGATTTTTGTAATAGGTTATCGTATTCTAGACGGCTAATACACATAGCTACCGAATGCAGCTCGTTCGATCTGCTAAGCAACGAAAACGTGCGAGCTTACGATGTGTATTAGGAGTTGATCTTGTCTCATAGGTTTTAAACGTAAACTATACGCTTGGAAGAAATTGTACTACATTAGTGTAGTTCCTTGTATATATTTACCTTTTTAAATTTAGTTCAGATTTTTATATTTTGGTTATATGAGACAGATGTATGATACATGGCAGTGTGACTAACGCCACAGGACCTACGAGGTAGGGTAGGCATTAGGACTTTGAAGCGAACTGATGAGCCAACCAAAAAGTCCCTACCTCGATGTCGAGATTGGTCAACGTGCGTGCAAGCCATTTGGATCTTACAGTGACTCATCTTCACAAGTCCAGGTAAATCCTAAATCCTCGCAGAGGGTTTACCTGGACATTTTTGGTGATTCGAATGAGTTCTTGAGTCAATGCCTCTATTCTACAATCTCAATAGATCGATCGATACACTGGCTCGCGAGGATGACAGTGACTGGGAACAGATAAAAATTAATTTTAACTAGATTGACCAAACTATACTTCGGAGTAATGCAGACTATATCAGCCTTGTCAGAAATACTTGACTGTTCTTTGAAATTCATATATATATATTTATATATATATTTTCCAAATATCAGATTCTTCGTATTGGGCTTATCAATAAAATAGGAAACAGCTCATATCCGAGTTTCCCGGATCCTTCATTGCATATTACACGCTGTATATAACAGTATATATATTTGATGCAATAACACAACACCCTCTGCTCTCGACGAAGCAAGTATTGGTGGACGGATACTACAGAAGTCATAGCATATCGATGGGTTTTTCCTGTTTCTAGTGGCTCTTGCCGCTGTGTTGCCCGGTAAGAAAAACAATTGATTTATTAATATCTATTTTTACTATTAACCGCAGTAGACTTTCCTCATTGTCACTGTGCATTGTATATTCATGCCTTTTCACTCTACATTGAAGATGTTGAATTCTCTTTGCGTTATACACGTGGTAGACACTGTCACCATCAAAGTTTCAGTCAAACATGTTTCATGTAACGCAAACATGCTTCATGTACGGTGGCTTGATAGTGCCATATTATAAAACATTTAATTCCTTATATGAAACGTCGTATTATCTGTATGTTTTCGATTTTCTCATCAATTGGATCTTCATATTTCTTGAACGTTCACGGCAAATCGACGAGAACCGACTTGCTGTAACGATACCGTTTTCAGTTTGGAAAATGCAGAATGAATCACAAAGAAAATTAGAAAATCACACCGTTTTCAGTTTGGAAAGGGTAATCACGCAGAAAATGCAGACTGAATCACAATGAGAATTAGAAAATCACACGAAAAATGCGAAATCACGATGAAAATCATTTTCTCCGCGGTGGAAGCATTTTCTTCGCGGTGGAAATATTTTCTCCGCGGTGGAAATATTTTCTCCGCGGGTGAATATTTTCTCAGCGGTGGAAACATTTTCTTCGCGTTCTGCAAGCGAGGGTTTAAAATATCACGTGGATTTCCACCGCGGAGAATGTTTCTACCGCGGAGAAAAAATTTCCACGGCGGAGAAAATGTTTCCACCTCGGAGAAAATATTTCCACCGCGGAGAAAATGTTTCAAACGCGGAGAAAATGTTTCAACCGCGGAGAAATATTTCCACCGCGGAGAAAATATTTCTACTGCGGAGAAAATATTTCCACTGCGGAGAAAATACTTCCATCGCGGAGAAAATGTTTCAACCGCGGAGAAAATGTTTCAACCGCGGAGAAATATTTCCACCGCGGAGAAAATATTTCCACCACGGAAAAAATATTTCCATCACGGAGAAAATGTTTCCACTGCGGAGAAAATGATTTTCATTGTGATTCCGCATTTTTCGTGTGATTTTCTAATTTTCATTGTGATTCAATCTGCATTTTCTGTGTGATTACCCTTTCCAAACTGAAAATGGTATCGTTACAGCAAGTCGGTTCTCGTCAATTTGCCGTGAACTTTCAAGAAATATGATGATCAGTTGATGAGAATTTCGAAAAGATACAGATAATACGACGTTTCATATAGAAAATTAGACGTTTTATAATATGGCACCAATTTGCCACCGCATTCATGTCCCCTGAACACTCTCTATCATGCGTTTACGGTCAAAATATCTCAAAACATATCTGGGTTTCATTTTTGGAAACATTTTCCGACATAAAATTATTCATTTGTACTCGGACCGCTTTAATTCATATTAGTACGGAGCTACGGCCAATCAGAGGCAAATGTCAATAATTTGCTAGGGGAATTTTGCTAGTGACGCTTATATAGAAACTGACAATTTAAATCCATATGAGAGATATTGATCTATCCGTGAGTGACGTCGGCCGTCATAGATGTCAGCTGTTAAAACAAAGTTCAAGCTGCACGGATATCGACAGATGGATTGGGTGCACACGTCCAAATGTAAGGCGGTTACGCCCACTGCGCTCGTATATATCGATGCAAACACGTCCAGTAAAATCTTTTTCGACTGGGTTAGCGCAGGTGAAAATTATTCAGAGAAATAGGAAATCTCATGTTTAGGTGACCCCATACGTTTAGGTTTAGAACGCGTTCAGATATCACAGGTGATATGGTTCAAATGTTAATCGAATATACATTGACTTTACGTGTATCGATAACAAGGAATTGTTTATATGGGTGTTACGTATGGGCCAGCATGGCTCAGATGGTACATGTAAGAAACTCTGCGGATTAGAGGGATCGTGGGTTCGATTCTCACTGACGGCTAACTTATTCCTTATCTATGAAATTATTTCCATATAAACAAATTACTCCGTGGGGGCTATATTCGATACCAAATTGTCATTTCTATATTATAAAGCCAGTTGCGCACATTGCAACGCAGAAGAGAAAGGATTGGTCTTCACTGAGACGATTCATGGGGTTGGCATAGGTCAGAGGGTAAGGGTAACTCTGCGGATTAGAGGGGTCGTGGGTTCGATTCTCTCCAACAGCTGAATTATTCTTTCTCTTGGAAATTATTTTCATATATACATATTGCTTCGTGGTGGCTTAAACTCCATACCAAATCGTCATTTCTGTTTGATAAGAAGGTTCAAACAAAGTCAACTTCTCTCAAAATTCAACTCCATTTTAATGAATACATTTAATATTAGCTGCATGCTAGCATCCAGAAGTCTAAATCCCAGCTCAGTGAATAAAGTTAAAAAAAAGTTTTATAAAAATCCAAGTTTTTATAAACTTATTAAAAAAATCCAACAGGCCTCCAAAATTCGAGAGATAATATATAATTATATAGAAATGGTTAGAAATAATATTTATTCCGAAAATTAAGCTTAGTGGAATATGACTGCAGTACCTTATGAATGCTGTTAGATTAATCGTTTTGAGAAATCGAGATGACTTTTTGTAAAAGAGATGGTATTTTATGTTTTTAGCAAAATTTGGGCCTGCTGAATTCGGAAATGCCGGATACCAAGCTGAGTTTGATACCTTAGACGCTCAAAATGAAAAAAAAAATCAAAAATGGTCGCCAGTATGACTCAAAATGAAAGATGCGGCGAGGTAGTAGTTCAAGTAATTTTAGTTTAGTGGGAGACGACTGGTATGGTTTGTGTTGGAAGTCGCATCAAGTTACGCATGCACATTTGGGCAGTAGTAACGAAAAAGGGCATTTTGGGCGTGAGCGACAATGGAGGGACCATTTTTGGTCCAAATGAACCGTAGAGTCAGACTGGCGTGTTTTTTTTTCGGAAGTCTCGTCAATATGGGAATGTGCAGTTGGGATGTAGTATAGAAAGATGGCAGTTTCGGAAGTGCGCCAGTGGGTTGAGAGGTGAGCTATTCGTAGTACAAATGGGTCTTGTGGGGTCTCGTTTTGAAGCTCTCTTGGGGTGGATTCAACTGGAGTAGCGATTTTTTCCGGCTTCATTCTGGGCATGAGCAATGAGGCAGTAGTATAGCAAGCGGTCATTTTTGGAAGTGCTCAGGGTCTGTTTGAGCAACGGAGGGGGTATTCTTGGTCTAAATATAATGTGCATGGTCTCATAATGAAGCCCCCGTACGTGACTGTGACGTCATTGCTGAGAATGTACAGGGTGCGCCCTTGAGACATGCCTACACCCCTATACACTAACCCATTGAGGTTGACTCGTGGACCATGGAGATGTATCCAAAACTCATAAACTCAGGCATACTGATGTTGTTGGGTTGGATACGAGAGTAGAGTTACCTTCCCTTGATACTGTCGTCATTGCGACCAAACGGCTACCTACACCTCAATGCACTGCCCAGTGGGCATGTCTAGCCTAGATTTGGGTACATGGTCGTCGTAAGGCAGGGCTATTATACGTAGAAGCTATACCCATACACAATGGAACCGGCTTAGACCGGTTTAAAAGGTATGAATTCGTTTGAGAGGGAATTATTGAGCCACCGCCACAACACCCTCATCATCTGTCATAACGCATTCAACGCCGGTCTTTACGCAGTGACGCCCTACAGCTGGTGTGAGTAAGAACACACGCACATCCACACACGTACACCAGCACACACATACGCACACAGACACGTAATAGCTCTCTGTGTTTAGTCCGTATTAAGCCCTACTCTGATTGGCTTGTCCAATGAGGGAACAACAACATTTTATTATTCCCTGCATCACAACATACCCAGGCTGGATGAGCCGTTACGGGTGTGTTTACAATTCTCGTATGCTCTTGTCTTGTCCAATCTGAACCTGCCCGTGCCAATCTCTGACTGCTCTTGTCCAATCAGAAGCCGCGCTTTGAGAAACTACCCTTATGTTGCATAAATTTTCGGCCATGTCCGCTCTTGTTTGTGTTCAAGGGCCTTCTATCCGTTCTGAGGAGCCCTTAAGCGTCTTCGGGCAGTCCAGGTCCCAATGTGGGGAATTCTATGTAAAGCTCTTGCTGTGTAAGGCATGCAGTACCCTGACAATGGTGTGACTTTGAAGTCATGCTGAATGCGACGTTAAACCTTAATTCTCTCTCTCTCTCTCCTTGAAGTCATGCTGTACATGAGCACTCGGGAGTAGTAGAAAAAGCGTGAATATTGGCAGATGCACACTCGGATAGATGAAACACGATGGTACGAATGGTACACCCTTATACATTAGCATGTGAAACTTCAAGTTGACATTTAGATATCATACTTTTAATTCGGCTGTGGCGCCCCGGTATTGTTTCATTGCCGTTATTCCAGTACGTTGTCATTGTAATTGTTCTATTTTGTGTAATTCACTAGAGGGCGCCGCAAATGAAGGTCAACGAAGTTGAATTTCAAGGTATTTCTTTGAAATTCCTGCCTCAATTTGGAAATATGCAATTCACCCTGCAAGCTACCAATCATCTTCGCGAGTCAATGTATCAATGGGTACGTTCTGAGGATTTAGTGATTACCTGGACGTGTGGAGATGGTTACCAAGGTATCAGTGTGATATTTTGGGGGTGATTCGAGAATGGATTCCTAAAATATTCAAAATACGACAAAGCACAGATGAGCTAATGATGATAGTACGAAACCAGAAATACATGCACATGCACTCAAAGTGAAGTGATGATTACCTGTCACCGAGTTCTCTGAGTAAGATACATTTCCCAGACTGTCATTAGACAAACACCTGTCATCAAATATTTCACTTCACCTGCCCACATCATACCAGAATTGTACCATGATACAACAGGCTGACTATAATTGGCTAAAGCTCTTATCACCCATTCCTGACTACAGACATACCACATGGAATTGCTGGATTTTACTGTACCGAGATAATATTTCTTGGCTTCTTTCTTTCAGCTGTAGGAAAGAATGATGACTATATAAATCATCAACCCAAATTAAAAGTTAAATATATATATATTACCAATGGCGAATAGATCATTTAACATTTTTTTCTTATGTGGAATACAGATTTGTATTGCCACTTACTCAACTGAATGCCCTTGCTTCTTTAAAATGCAAGGAAAAATGTCCTTTCTTTTTGCTACAAAATTACTAAGACCTTAAGATTTTGGAGTGCGGTGATTGATTAATCAAAGGTCACTTATGGCCACGTGAATGGCGGGGGCTAAGTCACTTATGATCACGTGACTGGAGAGGGGTCATGTAGGACCTGAAGTCCGTTTTCTGCATATTGCGGTTTCAAGACAAACCTTAAGTTAGCCTCTAACCTACCCATCACGTGATCAGCCTCTATGAGCGCATCCCCAGCGCTGGGAAGTTGACAGCCTCCCCAAATCCTTCGGACACTCATTGGCTCATCTAGAGGCCACAGACCCTCTTATCGGTGGGGTCGTCCATCTCGCTTTTGAATTATGCGGGTTCGTTCACATGACGTCATACGTTTGGCCTCTTTCTCTGCTTTGAGAAGGCAGTGCACTAACACCCAAATATTCCCTCTGAGCAACACCTTATTAGATCTTGAGTTAAAATCAAACTCGTAGCTAAACCGAACACATATCATACTCCAAACAACTATCAATGGCCTTCAATTCGCCGTGACATACACAGGAAAAAATATTAAAATTAATTCACTTTTTAAATTTTAAAAACAAGCGTATTCGTTTCAGTGTGAAAAAACAACACCGAAATTTATCTCCTAATTATGACTTATTAGATAATAAGTCCTATTTAGGACTTATTATCTCCTCATTAGGACTTATTATCTCCTAGTTAGGACATATTATCTCCTAATTAGGATAAAATTATCTCCTAACTAGGACTTAATATCTCCTAATTAGGACTTATTATCTCCTAATTAGGAGAAAATTATCTCCTATTAGAAGATAATTGTGATCGGTTGTTGCCTAATTTATCAGCTATATCGTGAGTAGTATGTAAAGCACCAGACCTTCAACTTGACACTTTTAGTCGGGAGGGGTGCAAGGTTGGTATGTAAAGAATGGTTTACCGCAAAAGAAAAGTCAAGGCCGCTATAGTTCCGGCAAAGGTCACTTCCGGTCACGTGACCGCAAGTGACCACTGGGGATGTATTCATGCGCGGTGATGCGGTCATGTCCGGCGGTGATGCGGTCATGTCCGGGAAGAAGCCTCCGCGCACAGAAAGTAGTCCCTTGTCAACGAGACTTCAAATACGCGGGTGGTCGCTTCCCATGATACAGATTAGAGAACAACAACAGCAAGGATGATAGGTCAATCAGTTTATTTTTCCCTCCAGTATATCATACCCACGCTGGGGGAGCCGCGTTGGGTATGCTTACAATTCAAGTATGCTCTTGTCCAATCAGAAGCCGTCCTTTGAGAAAGTTCAATCTTTGTTCGGTGTGACCTAAGCATCGTCGGGCAGGTCGGGATACCGTTCAGGCAGCATGTCCTGAAACAGTTGTTTGCCCATTCTGATCGCATTTTCCAGAGCCTCGGTGGATGGTAACCCCATATCCTCTTCCAAGCGACGCTTGGTCTTCATGATGGACCTCTGCGTGGGGTCGCCATTCTGTTCGGAGATGGGGCAGAAAAGAGCTCGGAGCTCGCGCATTCACTCACTCGCTCGCTCACTCACCCGCCCACTCACTCATCAGCGTTAGGGCGTCAATGCGTTGAGTGAATGACTGCCTTAAGACGGGCGTTGGGCATGCCTCACTCCTGGAGCTTCGCAGCTCTCGGAGCTCGGAGCCTCGGAGCTCCTTGGAGCTCTTGGAGTCTGAGCTTGGAGATCTTGGAGCTCGGAAGTAACGTCATCGTACGCATGCGCACACACCTGTGGTGCACCCGGTACCCCATAGCCCGTAGATAATTTTCTCCTAATTAGGAGATAATAAGTCCTAATTATGAGATAATAAGTCCTAATTAGGAGATATTAAGTCCTAATTAGCAGATATGTCCTAATTAGGAGATAATTTTCTCCTAATTAGGAGGTAATAAGTCTTAATTAGGAGATAATAAGTCCTAATTAGGAGATATTAAGTCCTATTTGGGAGATATGTCATAATTAGGAGATAATTTTCTCCTAATTAGGAGATAATAAGTCTTAATTAGGAGATATTAAGTCCTAATTAGGAGAGGAGATAATAAGTCTTAATTAGGAGATATTAAGTCCTAATTAGGAGATGATCAGTCCTAATTAGGAGATAATAAGTTCTAATTATCGGAATCTCGGAATTTAATTTTTCACACTGGCACTAATACGCTTCTGTACTTTTTGACTTCCTCAAGCAAGTTCATGAGTGCAACAATGGTATCCTGTATGACTCAAGCAGCCTTCACTAGAGCCCCAAATAGTAATTATCAAGATCATCGTCACATTCGCCCATATTTCAACGCATACTCTGACCATTTAGACTTTCTCTTGAGTTGTGATTTTTTTAACAATGGTACCCATGTGACTGGCTGGGGATAAAACCGCTTATTTTTGCGATTTTTAAAATCACTCCCCATTTGAGAGACCACATAAACTCGTCCATTGACATTGGCACGATGTCAACCGAGACGGTAGGATCAGTGGACGAGTTTTTTTCAAGAAAGGGGAAAAAGGTTGTCAAAGTTTAAAATATGTTTTCAACTTTTCATTATAATCAATTCGGGGAGTGCAATAGAATAGAAATAATGTTTTCATAGGCGTTTACAATGGTTATTTTACGCACGGTTAATGTGGGAAAGTTTATCAGTTTTAGGGCGCGAGCGATTGAGGTTTATCTCAATAAAACCTTACAATATAGCCTCCGTCTAGCGGCTGGAGGACTGTAAGCGGGGTCTTCCTTCATTATTCAATATTACATGACTGATTAAAGCAGTGATGAATAGAGCCGCTTAATCTGGGACTGAGTATGGGCTTCATGAACACCACCCCTTTCGGCCAATGTACCATTATATTTTTTATAATTCTGGCCAGTCACCTGGTGAATTAAATTCACGAGGCATAACTTCAAAATTAGAAAACAACCGCGAGTAATCAGTAACCAAATCACACAAAAATGTTCTAAGGGCAAAGGCCTTTTCTTCATTTTACTGAAACAATTCAGAATTCAATTCAAAAATATCTAATTTTGCGTCGTATGCCTTATTCAATGTCCATTTTCCAACACCAAGTGATCCCAACAGCCGCGGATCACGCGACCTTAGTAGGCTACAGATCACAAAGAGATTTACATTGGCGGAAATGTTAACGTATTGCATCTCTTCGATTTCCTAAATGAGTCTAGTCTTCCATATTTCAGCAGGAAGTACTTTAATTCAAGTGCTTCAACCTGACAAACTCTTTGTCGGGGTCGCCCATCTCGCTTTTGAGTTATGGACGCTCGTCCAAATGACGTCATACATTTGGCCTTTTGGCTTTCTGCTTTGAGAAAGTAAGACAGTAATCTTTCCTGTTTTTCTATTTTCAGTGACATAATTTTGGATTACTGAGACAGTGCAGCTTGCCAACAAGTTTAACCATTATCGGCCACATCAACAAAAATCAAGATCATGGAAGTTACAACGGAAAGCTCCACAACATCAGCAGACATTTTGAATGCACTTGAGCGGTTCTCCAACTGGTATAGCGAGTACCACGGTTATGTGGCGGCGTGCGTTTGTGTGTTCGGAATCGTCTCGAATGTGGTTAACAGTATCGTGCTCACGAGGGAGAAAATGTTTACGCCAATAAACTGCCTGCTATCGGCACTCTCCATTGTAGACATGTTGACATTGGCTGGGTATCTCACATGGGCAATGTACCTGTATATCACCAAAGAACCCAACGCGCTGCGTCACCATAGCGAGGCCCGGGTCGTTTACATTCTCTTTAACAACACGTTCGTCGTCACATGTCAACAGATGGCTATGGGGTTGACCGTTGCGTTGGGCATTTTTCGTTACATAGTCGTGTGTCATCACAGACGAGGACCCAACCTGTGCAGTCTGAAGCGCGCAAAGATTACGATCGTAGTAGTGTTAGTGGCGAGCGTGCTCATCAGCATACCAGACTATCTGAATTATCACGTGATAGACCTGCGAGACAACCCCGACCTTAACCTCACAGGATTTAGCTGGTTCACGTATAGTTACATCAAGGTACAAAATGACAACATGCTGGCCAATGTCAGCTTTTGGCTGTACGCGATCATCCTTAAAATCGTTCCCTGTTTACTGCTGGTGATAATGAGCTTACCTTTGATAAGAGCCATGCTCTGCCAGAAACGGCGCGCCGATGACGAACTCGGAGAGGAATACAAGAGGACGACGGCTATGGTAGTTGCAGTGGTATTATTTTCTGTCTTTATAGAGCTTCCCCATGGACTTCTTGCCTTACTCAGTGCAATTAGCGTCAATTTCTTTGACCATTACTACGTGCTCCTCGGGGACTTGATCGACATTCGTGTACTCGTCAACAGTAGTGTGAATTTTACCTTATACTGGATCTTCAGCCGACAATTTCGCCAGACCTTCAAGGAAGTGTTCCACATCTCCAGCCCCAACCTCCCCACAGCGCATGCTCCATTTCGCAGGCTCCAATAACATCCCTGCCTCCAATACCGGAAGTTGACCTTTACTACATTGCTATGACGTATAGGGGAAACCAACCAACGCACGGTTCAGTTTGAATCCGACCAAACAACTCCTTTAGTGTTGCACATGAGCGAACTACTTTTCATATGCTCTGTCCAAATAAACAGGGAAAATTATCTCCAGATAATTCTTTTTAACGCTAGGTCAACGGAGGTATTATGCAGACTTGAAAAGTAATCAAAATTTTCGTTAAACATCTATTTTACTATATATGATGTCACTTCCGGCGATGTGCGCGAAGGCCCCGAATCCGGTCCAAAAATCTGACTGGTGGCTGGGGTGTTATTAGACCCCCAGCGAGGTGCTTGCTCCAGCCCTCCTCCTACCTGACCTACATGCTCTGCAAGTAAACAGGCGCCAACTGAATAGAGGACGATGCGGATAGATGTTTCGCAACTCCGACTCCTTGGGAATAATACGGGGAAACACGATTCATGAAATATGTTTGAGTGGGACTTGACCGGAGGTGCAGATACATATTGCGGCGTTTTTCAGGTTTTGCTTAGATTAATTACTTTGGTTTGTGTATATAATTTCAATTAGTGATCCTATCTATGACAGAAACATGTGCGAAATGACTACATTGTAGTCAAAACTTGCGGCTGTGGCAGTAATACAGTGGAGTTAAATTTCAGCGAAGGGAGTAGTCTTCCGATCATATGAATACTATTAGTCATGCACGTTAGAAAAGGAAAGATGTTCGAATAGGTATCTGAGTTTTAGGATTATCGTAATCAGAAACATCTCACAGCCCATAGGATTTTTTTATGGAAGATCCAAGTGACCTGTACCTATATTCGTTTGTAGAGATACAGCGCTATCTGCTAGCGTTTCTATGCCAAAAGAAATAAATGAACCAATATCCGGTTCACCATCCTCTGCATTGAACTGAGTTTTGGTCTAATGTTGAACCACCTTTTGGTTCAATGTTGAACCGAACTGTTGAACCACCCTGTGGTACTACTTAGAACCATTTTATGGTTGCAACAGGGCTACATCCAGTGTTTGCTTCTCATCATCCGGACGCCTGGTACGATCATACGTAGATACTTCTCTACGTCGTCATGTGGTGACAGTTGTTATCTAGGTGTATTGGGGTGTGTCCGAAAGGTCACAGCCTATTGGCTCCGTGGGACACTTGATTAGCACAATCACATTCATTTAACGAAAACACACCTCCATCCCTTGGTGGGTATCGAAGTGTCTCCATCCCTTGGTGGGTCTCGAAGTGTCTCCATCCCTTGGTGGGTATCGAAGTGTCTCCATCCCTTGGTGGGTCTCGAAGTGTCTCCATCCCTTGGTGGGTCTCGAAGTGTCTCCATCCCTTGGTGGGTCTCGAAGTGTCTCCATCCCTTGGTGGGTCTCGAAGTGTCTCCATCCCTTGGTGGGTCTCGAAGTGTCTCCATCACTTGGTGGGTCTCGAAGTGTCTCCATCCCTTGGTGGGTCTCGAAGTGTCTCCATCCCTTGGTGGGTCTCGAAGTGTCTCCATCACAAAATAGAAACACTGTTGTTTATGCGAACTATCGCCAATTGTATTCCTTCGAAATATTTTAGGCCGTTTGTAAAACAACTGTTCGTAAGGAGTGTGAGAAATGAAGTAGCTTATTTCCACTACTTCGGTGTGGTCTCGCGCAGTATCCCACAGTCGCTCCCCACGTGCACTAGCGTGTTGGATTTCATGATCAAATATTGAAAAGCAGATAATTTCATTGGCACTTTTACTCATGTGACGTAATGCTTTGTGAAGATGGAATAGGGCCAAATACACGCTGAATGAAGTCAATACTATAAATACCTTAATGAAAAGTGATATTCCCTCAGATCGGTAAGATGTTGATTCTACATTTAGTTTTTCTCTTAAAAGTGTAATTATATCATATATCAAAACGTTTCGTATGTACACTGTAAATGAATAGCTGTAATTTGTTTTCTTCTTTTTTTTTCTTTTTTTTTGTCGCTTGTCATCAGAAGAACATCGGATTCTGTAATACAGTACCAGTTATACAATACCGAGGATAAACATTTTGGTTTTTGAAATTCAAAATTATACTTCTGAAATCAAAGTATTTTCAGTATCCGTGAGTAATAGGCCTATTTTTTTTATTTACATGAATATTATACTATTGTGCAGTGTCGGGAATTTCCGTGAGTGCTGCCTCGAATCTAACAGTGAACGCTCTAGATCATAGACTAGTTCTCACGTCACTCTTGCTGAGTGCCTGAGTGCTCTATTAATAACGCTTGTATTGTTGAAACGTAAATAAGCTAACTTGAACTTGCGATGCTGTATGATATGGCTAGAAAAATTATCTGCTTGGGAGAAACACAAAGCGAATGAATCGTCAATAATTTTAATGTATACCGCAGCTGTTTTGCACCTTTTTTCAAATTGCCCCTAAACAAGACGCGCGTCAATGTTGTGATGATGAAAAATGATGTCACCTAATTATAAATAATTGTCTTGATCGACAGAATAAATGGGGTTTCAAGTTTGCCACTATACATCGTACAAATGTATTCTACTAAACTCTCGATCTATTTTAACTTTCTTCATTTATGGAAATGTTTATGCGTGATTGCAATCTGATTAAAACTCAGACTTAATAACCGCTCCTCTATCGGACATGTCGCTAATTAAGATCTGGGACAATCCCTATAACAAATCCGTCAGATGAACTCAGAATCAAATAGTTTCCGGGTCAAATAGTCGCCCAATGAGACGCCTCGTAGTATAGCGTGTCGGCTTATCTCCTAATATTAACGTTGTTGTTCGATGCAGTTATGAACTGATTTTATGAAACAAAATAACTGTACGTACATATCCAGCCGTGCAAGAAATATCCCTTGATCTTTTCACCTGGTCTGTCATTGAAGAGAGCAACGGGGAGCAAATAATAATCTTTGGTGATTGCTCATGGACTGGAGAGCAAGAACTTCGTCAGCCGCCTGGGTTGGATTTTTCTGCGTCTCGTCCGTACACTCGGCAACATCTGGTAAGGCAAAGATTTCCCGTATCCAGTAGGAAGAACGGCTATACAGTGTCGTTTACGTATCGTGCAAGAAAGCATCTGCAGTTGCTCCTGCTTTAATGCGGGCACGTCAAATTCATGGCACATCATAATTTTCGATCTAGCCCTTGAACTTCGCCGCCACTGAATATAGGCACCTATTCGCCTGATGTTGAAGTTCGACTGTGATTGGTCGCCAGTCTGACATGCGCGACAGATTTAAGATACAGACTGTCCCAGATCTTAATTTAGCGACATTTCCGATAGCGGGAGCGGTTATTAAGTCTGAGTTTTAATTAGATTGGAGTGATTGTAATGTATTGTATTATTGTATTTACTATATTGTGCGGTATTTCATTGTATTATATATTGCATTTAATTGTATTGTACTATAAAGTCTTCTTGTATTGTCTTAATTTGTATTGTGATCTGAAGCGCTATTTTGTAATCGAAAGAAAATGTGGTTGACTCAAACGGAGAAGGATTAATCATACCAGATACAAATTAAATAGAAGAATGTACCATTGGATTATACTAGCTAGACGGCACTGGCACTTGTCTAACAGCCTACAACACCAGACTCTTGCACAGTCTCTACACGCGAAAGACGTGATGAGGTGTAGGCTCGTGGGAATAACGGCAGAGACTAATTATGTAGGATTCATAGGCTGAGTATTTGAATTCCATCATCCAATCTCCCGTGATGCATCACTCGATTTTTTTTAATCTGCATGCGGAAAGGTGACACAGGCAATTTTACTTCGCCACTACGTCACCTCATGGATTATAAGCAAGGAGGCGGTGACCCTATTCTATAGCAATAGTCATATATAAGGTTACAGACTTCTAATTGATTTACTTCTGTTATTGTCCGTGGTTTAACCTGATTAGATTCTCCAGCTGATGGGGAAAGGGGAGCAAATCTTGTGACCAATGAGCTATATCTCATTGAAATACAATACCAGTATATGATTCTTTATCGAGTATTGTAATTCAATGAAATAGAGGGCGATGGTGTAACCATCAGTTACAAGATTTGCTTCCCTTCTCCATCCTCTGGAGAACCCCATTGTGTATACAATGTTTTATGTATCCCAATCTTTATACTCGATATGTAAGTATATAGGTAACTAATTTGAAGGCTTATGTGTAATTATTCTACGATATTTCTTATGTATTTGAAAAAGGATATTGTAACATTATACATGAAAATGTCCTTGTGTGTGACGGTAATAAAGCTGGTTTTTCTTTAAATCCAAATCTGCCGAATCACACTGAAGACATACTGAATCGTCAGCCGGGACAAAACTGCAATCTTCAATAGTACAAAAATGGATTTATGATTGATCGAAATGTGTTCCGTAAACTATTTCGGCGTTTTTACAGGAAAGATTTTTCTTGTAACAAAAATACGACAGATCAAACCAAACTTAT